>JAJOOO010015983.1:0-35391 GCA_029582685.1 Solanum piurae
TGTAGTACACTAGGAAAAGATTGCTATTACTAGGATTACTGCGTTATGAGCTTATGGGAAACACGTATACCCTAGTTAATTCTCTCATCTTGATAACAACCAAAATTGACTTTTGATTACTAAATTACTTACTGAATTCTTACAATTTTGTTTCACAACCCCCCCCCCCCTTTTAATTACTTGTTTTTGGAATTAATTTGACTAATTGAATATAATTGTTGGTTAAAGTAAAGTCTAAACCATTTTCCTCATAGGATCGACCCCAACCTACAAGTTAAGTTCTTTACTTGATAATGATCGCTTATGCTTCTTAAAAGAGGTGCAATTTGAGCGTATCATCCACCCTCAGAATCCTTTGGGTTTTGATACTTGTGGGGAGGAATGTACATGTCGTTCTCCCCATCCCTTTCTTTCCAAGTGGGGTTACGATCCCTCCACTCTCTATCAAGATCTTTCTAGCCTTCATCCCTGTTCCAACCTTGGTTACCACCCTGCCTCAGGTAGTTTGAACGGTAACCACCTCCTTGGTTTGCTAGAAAATTAACCTCCTCATTGTACAACGCTTCAAATTTGGCCTCTTCAGGGTTTACACACCCGACACCCATATAATTGACACTTCTAGCACCAGCTCCCATGAAAGTTTTGGACAAAATGTCAAGTTGAGTCATGATCTTGGCCATGTTTTGGTCCCTCTCCTGATCTTACTCAAGCTGCTTCGTGGTCAATTTAAATGTGAGAGGGAAAACTTGATCTTTGCGGGTGTACCAAGCCCGATTAATTGTGGTCATACCATCCAAAAGTTGGGCAGCTATAATATAAGATTGTTGCATCAAACCTTTTGGAGAAAGTTGGTCATCTACGCCCTTGTTCACCGAATCAAGGCTTCGGTAAAAATATTATAGCAAAACATTGTTGGGCAAACCATGAGTTTGGCATTGTAGCATCAACTTCTTGAATCGTAGCCAAGTCTCATGAATTGCCTTACCCTCCAAACGCTTGAAGCTTTGGATATTGTCCTGAAGAGTCATCATCTTCGAAGGAGGGACAAATCGCACTTGAAATGCCACCACAAGCTCTTCCCACAAAGTGATTGAGTCTCGTGGCAATTCAGTTATCCACTTACATGCCTCTCCCATTAAAGAGAATGGGAACAACCTCAGTCGAACCAACTCTTGGGATATGTTCTTGAAGGAGAACGACCCGCAAACATCAACAAAGTTTCGAATATGCTCATGGGGATCCTCATGAGCCAGCCCACTGAACAACCCTTTCAATTGCAAGAGCTGCAACATAGTACTTGTAATATGGAACACAATGTTCCCTTCAGCTGGAGGAAAGCGAATGGCACCAATTCCACCCATTAGATGAGGGTCATTAATATTAGGCTCATTGACATCGTTGAGGTTGCCGATGTCATCTTGGTGGCCCACTTCGCTACCATTGCTTCCGTTCACACTCATTTCCTCTGTTCAAAACAGCAACACACAAACCAAAACTAAAAGTAAGTAGATTCAACTACGACTAACAAGAATAAAATTCAACTTAACCAAAGAATATTAAACAACACCACTCCCCGGCAGTGGCCCCATTTTGATTAATGACGTTTCAAAGACACTTCATACAATTCTAAGCATCAACGGTCGTTAATCAGTATATAACCCAACTAAATGAGTTGGGGTCGAATCCCATAGGGAGTGGTACGTATTTAAGATTCAATAGAAAAGTACGAATATGCTCAAATCAGTCATAGGAATAAACATTATCGAATGAAGACATGATTCAAATCAGGGATGACACGAATGTCAAATAATGGGGTTTTGGTTTTAATTATGAACTACAACAGCAGCAAACAACATAAAAATAACAATATTGAGATGGGTTCTTGGGATGTGACTCGATTATAGGCTAATGTAGACAAATGGGTAATTGCAACTGTTAGGGAATATTTGAATATTAGTGAATAAGCTAGACTATAGAGGAGGTAAACTTTCTCTCGAACAATTTACCCTGAATCAAGTTGATTTCTCTCAAACATTAACAGGCATGCGAAATAAGAACAGCCTACGCTTTAGTCCATTCACTCTCTCGAGCTGAATGTGTGGAAAAAGGTTTAGGATTCACTCTCTCGAGCTAAACCCATGACAACCCAGTACCTACAGACCATCAATCAATAATCTTTGTTTTAAAACCTCTCTCCCAAGCAAGCCAAAAACACGAAGGTAGAACTGCATTTGCAAGTACAATTCTTTAAATTAAACCATAATTAATGATTGAAATAACTTCTAAAAAACATTTAAACTAACAATTAGTAATACCCATAAGCTAAATCAGCCCATAATCACACCCTATGGGGTTTTAGCTAGACACCATAAAAAGATAAAAATTGTTACCAAATTGTGTTTCCATCAACTAGGTAAGATTAATTTCGTCCTTATAATGGTCCAAATTGAAGAATCTTCAAGACCCACTTTCAATTTCTCAAAAGTCAAAAACTTCAATTTTTCAAAGCTAAGGAAAGCTGGTCTCAATACTCAGAGTTCAATATGTTCCAAAAATGGAACTTGCTAATTGATAAAAAGATAATGGATAGATTGATACTAAACTAAATGTTCAAAGCAGTATTTATAGTCACCAAATATATGTTGCGAAGGGCGATTCGACTCAGTAAGTCAGGGTCGTCGATCGGCTCCGCGATCTGCCCTTTGGTCAATGTCCTCTCCCTTCTACCTTGGCCTTCAGCTCCCTCAAGTTCTGTAACTTTGGGCGATCAAACACTGCATCGTGGAACCACTCGGTGATCGGCCAACTCCTCATTTCTCTCGCCAACTTTATTTTCTCCTTCAGGGCTTGGCACACTGGAACTTTGGGCGGTCAAATGGCCATTCGGTGACTCGCCAAGTAGACTTGGCGATCACCAGACTTTCTTTTCTTCACTCTTTCAGCTCGCTTTTTCCTTTTTGCAAATTAGTGTCCTTGCTTTGTTCCTCAATCCATATACCTTGAAATCAAGGGTTTTACATCAGTTATTGGCACAAAATAAGCATTTCAGGACACTAAATCTATACAAATAAAGCCCTAAATGAGTCCAAATATCAGACTCATCAAAACCTGCCTCTACTCTCGGGAGAGCTTCCATCTCAATATCCACTCGGTGCTAAGCATAAATCCCATGGAATAGACAATTTTTCTTGTTCTTATTATCCATGGAAAGGCACGTCATTTTTGCCAATCCAAGCTAAGTCATCATCTATGGAAATGTATCTTTTGATAACCAATCCAAGCTAGGTTCATTAGGATAGCTCTTAATCTTTGATTCAATTAGGTGAGAAAAGCTTTCAACCTTAGAATCCTTATTATGTGAGAAAACCTTTCACCTCTTTCTTCGTGTGTTTATGAGAATGTCCTTTCAATAACACAACAATAACAACATCATTGAAACTTTACTCTCAAGGCATCCTTAAAACATTTACATAGATTTCATAAGAAAATGCATAAGTCCATAATTTACCTCTTGACGTTTAAAACTCATTTTCAATCATCAATACTTAGAAAACATGGGTTAGATATGGATTTCATCATAAATTCATGTAAAGCTAGCCTTAATTTCATAAAACTCTTTCTTTACAATCAAAATCCCACATCATATGATTCATAACTTGAAAATATGGGAATTACATGTGATGATCATAGGGAAAATCATCATAAAATCATAGTACTTCATCAATTCATGCATAAGAGATCATAATTCAATCGTCTAAATCAATAATGAAGAGAACCCATGACAATTGAACAAAACCCTAACTCAACTGGGAAATTCTAACTTTGAAAATAGAGGAATTTGGAAACTCCATAAATGGAAGGAATCCAAGGATGAAAACCACCATACCTCAAAGCCAAAATCTTATCTTCAATGGTGAGAATGAAGGCTTGCCTTGAAACCCTAGGTTGAACTCTTCTTCTTCTTCAACTTTCTAGAGAGAGAAATATTTTGGAGAAGACAATTGACCTTTTTTGTGATTTGGGAAGAATGACTTGAATGGGCTAATTTGGGGGTTGAAAACACTTATATAGGGGTCTTCAGGAAGGGTAAAACGACGTAGTATCAATAAAGAATAATTAGAAAAAGACCAAACTACCCCTGAACTTAACTGCCAACTCACCACCTATAGACCCCAGTCGATGGAGTAGGCAAAGATGCCTCTGCAGGTATCGTCTCAACATCAACCTCCGGGGATGCATCCACCAGAGCTGGTCTCCTCCTGTCTACCTCCTCCCTAGTGTACTCGACCTCTATACGCCGGATATCTGTGGAGGATGTGGGGATGACCTCGATGTCCCTTGTCTCGTCACGAGGAACTCCAGCACGCCAGCACAGCCAGCACATCTTTGTAATCAGGACTGAAAAGGGAAGGGACGTCTGGAGCTTCTTGGCCCTCATGGCCATCTCCTGCTCCATAATAAGTCCCAAGTCGAGACTTTTCCTAGCTATGATGGATTCGAGGCAGGCCTCCTTTGGATGGTGGAGGATGGACTCATTCTGTGAAGGCATGATTGAGTTGCTGATGAATCCAAACCAGTACCGTGTAGCTACATTCAAGACCTTCTTCTCTATTGGAGCTCTTTCCTCAATCCACCTTGGGGTGATATCAGAAATCAGGGGGGTAAGCAAGCCCTTTAGATCATCTAGGGACTGAGTTGTAGCTAAACCCTCATACTCGTGCTCAAACCCCGTGGCTCTGTCAAGCACAACATTTATTTGATCGCGGTTGAACACCATTTCTTTCCCTTGGACCATCACGGACTTCACCATTCTGATGGTCCTTGCCTTCTTCTTGCCCTTAGGTACCAAGTCACCGTATGGTGTGTAGAATTCACGGACCCATGTAGGAATATAGGGGACTTAGGGCCTGGTGAACTGCTTGAACCTATGAAACTAGATAGTGTCCCTCATGGTGGAATATCTTCCCACTAAACCCTCTGTAGACAATAGTTTTTCTTCCAGAATCATCATCATTCCCTCAGTTTTAAGTCTATTGAGTAGCCGAGGAGGAGGACATTGCAGTGATGGCGCTGGAACCACCATCTGTGCCGAAGCTGGCACTGTATCAGCAGTAGGAGAGGTGGCCTCTAAAACTCTAGATGAATCTAGGCAAGACCTAGCACAAATTTCTGCTCGTCGGGACTGTAGAGGTTGGTCATCATCAGGCTCGTAAAGTGAGACCTGAGAAGTAAATCAATCCCCATCAGTGCCAGAATCGTGCTTCGGTCTCTTAGCTTCGGGCACCTTGCCCTTGCCTTTTCTTCCCTTGGGAGGTGCCTTCTTTCCCTTTTTAGAAGGGGTAGCTGCCCCCTCATTAATAACTATGCCCCATGCTCCTTTGCGGGGAGGCATGTCCAAGTTGGTTCTAGCCACATCTTCAAAAACATCATAGAATGTTAGAAACAGTTCAAGAAAAGTTCAAAAAATCAGTTGTTGCAGACAGACTCGCTGAACCAATCGGCGAGTCACCGAATCACTTTGGTGAACTAGATCGGGCTCGCCAAAAGGATTGGCTCCAAATTTTTCCAAAAAAATAGCATGTCGGTGATGGGAAGGACCTTTTAGCGAATCACCGACCTCATTCGGCGAGCACAGACAAGCTCGCAGAAAGTTACAGTGCATTTTAGGGGTTAGGGGGAAAGGCAGATCAAAGAAGACTTTCGGCGAGCTCAGGCTTCCAAAATCAACCCTGCAGCCCCCGAAAACAAAATCAAACAACACACATTTTTAATTAAGCCCAGACCCATGCCACCGGGGTACTTAGACTTCTTTCGGTTTGGGAAAAATTAGCCATTTGATGACTTTAGCCCTTAGGAATGACGACAAATTCTCCATCATTGGGTAATGCCCGTCATTTAGCACAATTTGGGTTACTCAGACTTCACCCGACTAGACTTAACAACAATTTAGCACAACCCACAAGATTACGATCAATTTTAAAGCATGAAATTCGAGAAATTAAAAATTTAGGCAATTTAGGCACGATTTTGAAATTAAAATAGGCAAACAAGCACACATATATGAATTTAGAGAGGCCCAGCACACACCAACACAATTTATAACAATGCATTTGAGTTTAAGGTTTGGAAAACCAACCTTTATTGCCAAATTACGATTTGAAATGCTAGGCAGCAAAGATTTCCAACTCCGAACACAAGATCAATGACCAAAAATCAAGAAAATGCAAAAATATAGGAAATTTGAAGTGCGGGGGTGATTGTATGAAGTTAAAAAGTGAGGGAATGTGAAGGAGTATGAAAGTTTAAAACTTTGGCTTTTTAATACCTTTCAGTTCGTGCCCTTTCAGCGATATTGTTTTTCCTCGCCGAACCACTCGGCGACACGATGAGTGGGTTCTTACCAAGCCGAGTTTTACAGGACTTCCAGTTAACTTGGGGGTCCAAACGGTGGACAAAGTCGGGCTCGCCAATTTGTCTATGGGCCCGCTGAGTTTTACAAACTCCAACCTGATATTTTCCTGAGCCCAACGGCAGTCCAAGTCGGGCTTGTCGATCTCTTCGGTGAGTCGCCGACTAGACATTTTTTCTCCCCAACTGGCATTTTTCAAACACATTCTATACTTTAACCTGCACAATCAACACACGCTTATTCCAACAAAAAAGGAATAAAAACTTGGGTTGCCTCCCAAGAAGCGCCTTAGTTAACATCGTGGTACGACGCAAGTCCCCATTCAAACTTCATTCCTGGGGTTTGCCATAGTGTAACTAGGCAGTCCCTTTTTTGCCTGGGGTAGAGGCGAGACAACATATGACCCATTTGGGCCTCCAGTAGCTGAATAGATATGGAATGAGAAGAAGTCATCTGGTTCAGCATAGAGACATTCTCTTTAATCTCTTTCAACACTTTTTCGTGTTTTTCGACTTTGTGGAGAATGAGTTAAAGTATCTCTTCTACTTGTCCACCATCATAGTCCTTGGGCTTTCTACGCTCATGAGGAGGAATGTACCTAAAATTCTTTTTGTACGGTACTTCAAATTCCATGATAGTTTTGGCCAAGAGATCTAAGTGAGTAAACATTTTGGCCAAATCCTAGTCCTTCTCTGTCTCCTTGTGGGTCTTAGTCATGTGATCAAGGAGTTGGGTTGCTATTGCATAGGGTTGTCGTATTAGACCACCAGAAGAAGGTTGGTTAGCCACTCCTCTATTTTCAGGACCAAGACCTCTATAGAAGCAGTCCAGTAGCATCTTATCTGGGATTCCATGAGTTAGGCATTGCAACAATAGTGTCTTAAATCTCAGCCACAACTCATGGATTGACTCACTCGCCAATTGCCTGAAATTTAGGATGTTATCCCTAAGAATCATCATTTTTTAAGGAGGGTGGTCCACTTGGTTACCATTGCTACCATCTATGCTCATTTCCTCTGTTCCAAGAGTAACACACAAAAACCAAAACTAAAAGTAAGTAGATTCACCTATGACTAAAAAGAACAAAATTCAACTTCACCAAAAGAATCTCAAACAACACCACTCCCTGGCAACAACGCCATTTTGATTAATTAACATTTCAAAGATACTTCATCCAATTCTAAGTGTCAACGATCGTTAATAAATATAAAATCCAACTAAATGAGTTGGGGTCGAATCCCACAGGGAGCGGTACGTGTTTAAGATTTAATAGAGATGTGTGAACATGATCAAATCAGTCATAGGAATAACAAAATTCTAATAAAGACATTATTCAAATCAGGGGGTGACACAAATGTCAAATAAGGGGTTTTGGTTTGAAATTATCATTGACAAATATTGGCAACTGATACGAGATAACAATAATGAGACGGGTTCTTGGGATGTGATTCGATGATAGGCTAATATAGACAAATGGGTAATTGCAACTATTACAAATTAGCTAGTTATTAGTGATTCGATGTGATTCGCCTTTCTGCTTTGGCATTCAGCAGCCTCAAGGTCTGTAACTTTGGGCGATCTAACACTGCATCGTAGAACCACTCGGCGATTCATCGACTGCTCTTTTCTCTTGCCAACTTGTTTCTTTCCTTCAGGGCTTGGCACACTGGAACTTTAGGCGGTCAAGTAGCCATTCGGCAACTCACCAAGTGGACTTGGCAATCACCAGGCTTGCCTTTCTTCATTCTTTCAGCTCGCTTTGTTCCTTTTTGCAAATTAGTGTCCTTGCTTTGTTCCTCAATCCATATACCTGGAAATTAAGGGTTTTACATCAGTTCTTGGCATAAATTAAGCATTTGAGGACACTAAATCTATATAATTAAAACCCTAAATGAGTCCAAATCTCGGACTCATCAACCCTCAACTAACTGATTCCTCCACTCACTTTCACGAAAGCTATTTCTTTATTTCTCAACCACTTGACTTGCCGGTCTAAAATATCTACCAAAACTTCCTCATATGAAAGATTCTCCTTAACTCCCAAACCTTCAAAGGAAACTATGGATGTCGAATCACCAACACATTTCTTCAACACAGAGACATGGAAAATCGGATGCACTAATGCCAACTCATTTGAAAATCTAGCTCATAAGCAACCTTACCAACACATCTCAAAATCTGATATGGTCCTACATATAAGGGACTAAGCTTCCCCTTCTTGCATAACCTCATTAGACCCTTCATGGGTGAAATTTTCAAGTAAACTCAATCATGAACATCAAACTCAAGATCTCTTCTTCGTACATCGATATACGACTTTGGTAGACTTTGAGCCATTTTCAACCTTTCTCTAATAAGCCAAACTTTCTCTATGGCCTTATGTACCAACTCGGGACTTATTAGGGCAACTTCACCCACCTCAAACCATCTTATAGGAGATCTACACCTCCTACCATATAATTCCTAGAAAAGAGCCATATCAATGCTCGAGTGATAGCTATTGTTATAAGCAAACTCAATTAATGGCAAATGGTCATCCCAATTACCCTTAAAATCAATCACACAAGCCCATAACATGTATTTCGAAATTTGGATGGTACGCTCCGCTTGGCCATCAATTTGGGGATGAAAGGCCATATAAAGCTTAACCTGAGTACCAAGACACTTTTGGAAAGACTAAGAAGTGAATTAGGTTCCACGATCGGAAATAATTGATAAAGGCACTCCATGCAACTTTACCAATTCGTTTAAGTACATCTTGGTATAGTGCTCCATCGTATAAGAAAATTTGATGGGAAGGGAAATGAGCCAATTTTGTCATCCGATCTACTATCACCCAAATCGACTCATGTTGTCGTCGCGTGCGAGGCAAACCAACAATAAAGTCCATATTCATAGCTTCCCACTTCCAAGTAGGAATGCTAATGTCTTGGGATAAACCTTCCGATTTCTGATGCTCAACCTTCACTTGTTGAAAATTTGGACACTTAGCCACAAATCCTGCAATATCCTTCTTCGTCCTATTCCACCAATAGACCTCCCGTAAGTCACGGTACATCATGGTGGCTCCCGGGTGAATGGAATACCGCGAACTATTGGCTTCCGACAAGATATGTTTCCTGAAGTCATAAACATTTGGAACACATAAACGACCTTGATATCTAAGTACACCATCTCCCCTTTGGTGAAAACCTCAATGGATTTCACATCCGCCACAAAAGATGATTCGGAACCATTGTGAACCATACCACCACCCTTGATGGAGTCCACTAGTCTAACACCTAATCGGGCCAATCTAAGAACATCTTGAACCAACTCTTTATTTTCTTCTTCAATGTGAGCAACACAACCCATAGATAACTGACTAAGAGCATCCACCAACACATTTGCCTTTCCGAGGTGATCTAGAACACTCATGTAATAATATTTCAATAATTCAAGACACCTTCTTTGGAGAAAATTTAGATCTTTTTGATTAAACACATATTGCAAACTCTTGTAGTCGGTAAACACATCTACATGCACATCATACAAATAATGCCTCCAAATCTTTAAGGCAAAAACAATTGCCGCTAGTTCAAGGTCATAGGTAGGATAATTCTTCTCATGAATATTAAGTTGCCTTGAGGCATAGGCAATAACTTTCCCATTTTGCATAAGTACACACCCTAGTCCAATTCTTGAGGCATCACAATAAACAACAAAGCCATTGGTCCTTTCCAGTAAATTCAATACCATAGCGGAAGTAAGTCCATCCTTCAATTCTTGGAAACTCTTCTAACATGCTTCGTACCAAATGAACTTAGCCTTTTTTTTAGTCAAAGTTGTCAAATGAGAGGTAGTTGAAGAGAATCCCTCAACAATCCTTCTATAGTAACTGGCTAAACCTAAGAAACTTCTAATATCTGAAGGAGATGGAGGTCTAGGACAACTCTTGATCGCATCCATTTTCTAAGGATCTAAGTCAATGCCCTTACATGAAACAATATGACCAACAAAAGCCACAAACCTTAGCCAAAACTCGCATTTGCTAAACTTGGCAAAGAGTTCTTGGTCCTTAAGAATTTGTAATACGGTCCTCAAATGATCAATATTCTCATTCTCATTCCTCGAATAGATCAATATATCATCAATGAACCCACTCACAAACATGTCAAAGTATTGTCTAAACACCCTTTTCATCAAATCAATGAACATTGTCGGAGCATTAGTCCACCCAAACGATATTACCAAAAAACTCAAAATGACCATACCGAGTTTGAAAATCCATCTTCGAAATGTCATATTCTTTCATCCTCAATTGGTGATAACTCGAACAAAGGTCAATCTTAGAGAAATAACTTTATCCTTGAAGTTGGTCAAATAAATCATCTATCCTTGGAAAGGGATACTTATTCTTAATAGTCACATTATTCAACTGACGATAGTCAATACACATACGAAGAGAACCATCCTTCTTCCTAACAAACAAAATTGGAGCACCCCATGGAGAGATACTCGGTCGGATGAAACCCTTATCCAACAAATCTTTCAATTGTTCCTTCAACTCCTTAAGTTTTGCCGGAGCCATACAGTAAGGAGGAATAGAAATAGGTTGCGTGTTTAGAAGAAGGTCAATACAAAAGTCTATTTCCCTCTCGGGAGAAATACCGGGTAAATCATCAAGGAACACTTCCGGAAACTCATTTACAATGGGGAACAACTCGAGAGTAGGGGTTTTAGAATCTACATCCCTCACCCTAACTAGATATTAAATGCAGCCCTTAGAAATCATCTTTCTAGCTTTAAGACGAGATAAACTGACCCTTAGGCATATAATTCCCCCTCTTCCACTCTAGGATAGGCTCATTCGGGAACTGAAACCTGACTACACAAGTTCTACAATTGATAGAAGCATAACATGAGTGTATCCAACCCATACCAAGGATAACATAAAAGTCTAGCATATCAAGCTCTACCAAGTCAACAAGAGTAACCTTATGGGATGAGGAAACGGGGCACTTTCTATAGGCCTTCTTAGCCACAATAGAATCACTAACAAAATAAAAGGTAGCACTGGGATCAAGTAAATCATAAACATCAAGTTGGAAAAATTTCAACATATCGGTAACCACATCGGGAGTACCCTATTGCTCACCACGAGTCTGAAGTGTATATAATTAGTTTTGCTTAGGAGCATTGGGACCTGAAAAACTAGGAAGATCTTACTTTCCCTCTCTTCCTTTAGCCTTAAGCATAAGGCAATCCCTCATTTTATGACCACTCTTACCACAACTAAAGCAACCATCTGTGCCGGCTAGGCACTTACCCTTTTGCTTCCTTCCATACCTAGTACAAGTAGACATGGGCAATGAAGATCCACTACCATTACCTACTTTAGGTTTAGGGTTAGACACCTTATTTTTGTTGAACTTAGGAGGAGCATTGGAGGAACCTTGACCAGAAAATGTTTGTCAAAATCTAGGACGACTATGTCCATCGGACCTTGCATGAGAGAAATTACCGTCTTCGGTCTTAGCCCTCTTTACCTCTCTAGACTTTTCCTTAAGTTTCTCCTCTTCAATCTGTTGTGCATGAACCATGAGACAAGAGATGTCAGTTTCATTAATGAGCATGGCGATACGACACTCTTTAACCACCATTTTGGACACACCCCAAACGAACTTACTCATCATTGCCCTTGAATCGACAACCATTGTTGGAGCCTATTTAAACAATTGAGTGAACTTTAGAGCATATTCCTTCACACTCATACTTCTTTGTCAGAGTTAAATGTACTCAAGAACCTTGGATTCCCTCATCTTAAGGGGAATTAACCTATCAAGAAAAGTTGCCTTAAACTTCTCCCAATCAAGGGGACCCGCATCTTCTGGTTTCCTTTCTTTCCATTGGTTGTACCAAATTTGAGCCACACCTTTAAGTTAATAAGTGGCCAACTCCACATTTTCCACCAGCGTAACTCCCATGATCATCAAAACCTTATAGACCTCATCAATGAACTCTTGAAGATCTTCCTCTACCTTAGAACCATGAAACTCCGAAGGATTCATCCTAGTGAAGTCCCTCACTCTAGAAGCCTTCGTGCCCACATTTGGGTTCACTAGAACCGTAGCCTCCCTATTGTCTTGGGCCTTCACAGCTTGAGCAAACACTTGAAAGCATCCCAACACTCCACATTAGTCACTTGTTCAACCAAAGGATCGACCGGAAATTAAGGAGCTTGGGGAGGAACTTTTAATCCGCATTCTCCCTCACATTCCTTCTAACATAAGCTCTTCGAGTAGACATATCATGTAGAGCATCAGATAAGGATTAGGAGAGAGACCTTATAGAGTTAAACTCTATTGCACAACTTTAGAGTAATGAAAGACGTGGATTTTCCTAATCATCATGTAGCCTCTCATTCATAAATGTGGTGCGCTTCACACTCATGAACAAGACTACTAGATGTGTCTTATGAGACATCCTACGACCATTCTAAACCTTGTGATCTGATTACCAAGTTTCTCATGACCCAGGGTACCCCCTAGACGTAACATGGCGTATAGAACCCCGAAAGACCCCATACGAGCCACTTAGATTTTGATAACATAAGAAATAGACCAATAAGAGTAAAACAATACTCCAAGTCCAATATTTTTATAAAAGAAAAGAGGAAATCTAAAACATTTGTCGTAATATAGTCATCTAGTACAACAGAATGAAATTGGGCCTAGCCCATATATCATGTCCAAAAGAGAAAATACATGAAAGAAAGTATAACAATGAACATCCTTCCTTGAATTATGAGGACTCATCAAAGCTTGGGAACCTCGAAATCAAGCACTAGCCACAAAATTGAGAAACTTGACTATCGGATCCTACATTTGGGGAAACGTAGGCAAGAGTATGTGTTAGTACAAGCCAATATACCAAGTATGATAGCTATGCATAAAACACTTAAACTATGCTAAAAAGGGGACATTTCATTTCATGACATGCAATTGACCAAGATAAAACATGATATAAAAGAGTTAGAAAACATAAGTCATAAAACCATAGTCAATGCAAACTAATCATCTTTAAAGCCTTTGAACTCATATACGATACTTCTTGAAGTAACCTTAGTTCATTATTAATGTGGGGATGATGAGTCCGAGATTTAGACTTATTTAGGGCTTTGTTTAGATAGAGTTAGGGTTCTCAAATGCTTAATTTGTGCCATAAACTAATGAAAAATTCTTGATTTGTAGGTACATGGATTGAGGAACAAAGAAAGGACACTAACATCCAAAAAGGAACAAAACAAACTAAAGAATTGAAGAAAGGAAAGCCTGGTGATCCCCAAGAGCGTTTGGTGAATCGCCGAAGGGCCAGTTCCACCACCTAAAGTTCCAGTGTGCCAGCCCTGAGGGAAGAAACCAAATTAGTGACAAAATGGAGCAGTCAACGAATCGCTGAGTAGTTCTGCGAAGCCAAGGTAGAACTCCTAAAATTATAGACCTTGAGGATGCTAAATGCCAAAGCGAAAAGGCGATGGAAGAGATCAAAGGGCGGCTCACCGAGTGGTTCGGCGAGCGTGATTTACTTCACCAAATGGGCTTTCATAGCTTATTTTCGGCGACTATAAATACGTTTTTGAATATTTAGTTTGGTATCTTGGAAACCAATTAAGTATCTTTTATCATTTTCTTAGTATCTTGAAATAGTTCTCTAGAGTTTTCCTTAGCTTTGAAGGATTGAAGAAATTCACTTTTGAGAAATTGGAAGTGGGTCTTTGAGATTTATCAAATTGGAGCATTGTAAAGACGAAATCACTCTTACCTAGTTGATGGATAATCAATTTGGTAACTATTTTTACCTTTTTATAATATCTAGCTAAAACCCCAATTATTTGGGTGTGATCATGTGATTATGTGTTGATTTAGTTTATGGGTATTGATAATTGTTATTTTAAATGCTATTTAAAAGTGATTTTAATCATTAATTATGGTTTAATTTAAGAATTGTAGTTGCAAATGCAGTTCTATGTTTGTGTTCTTGGCTTGCTCGAGAGAGAAGTTTTAGAACTAAGATTTTTGATTGATAGTTTGTGGGTATTGGGTTGATCTGGGTTTAGCTCGAGAGAGTAAATACTAAACCCAATCCCACACATTTAGCTCGAGAGAGTGAATGGACTAAGGTGTGGGCTGCTCTTAATTTGCATGCTTGTTGATGTTCAAAAGAACCTGATTCGGGGTAATTGTTTGAGAGAAAGTTACCTCCCTTATAGTCTAGAGTACTCACTAATATCTAGCTATTTACTAATAGTTTCAATTACCCATATGTCTATATTTTCTTATAATTGATCACATCCCAAGAATCCATCTCATTATTATTAATTCCTAGTGTTTTTGACTGCTTTAAGTTGATGATCAAAACCAAAAAGCCCCATTTGACATTCGTGTCACCCCTTTCACTTGATTATGTATTTAATTGATAATTTCTATTCCTATGGCTGATTAGACTACATTTATACTTCCTAATTGAATTTGAGACACGTACCGCTCCCTGTGGGATTTGACCCTAACTCATTTAGTTGAGTTTTATACTGATTTACGATCATTGACACCTTGAATTGGATGAGGTGTGCTTGAAACATTAAATCAAAATGGCGCCGCTGCCGGGGAGTGGTGTTTTTTGAAAATCTTTTGGTAAAGTTGAATTGTGCTCTTCTTAGTTATAGTTGAATCTACTTATTTATTTATTTTTGGTTTTTTTGTGTTGCTTGTTAAACAGAGGAAATGAGTGTAAATGGTAGCAATGGTATCCAAGTGGGCCACCAAGATGATATCAGAAACCTCAACAATGTCAATGACACGAACATTAATGACCCAGTCTAAATGGGTGGTATTGGGGCCATTTGTTTACTTCCAGCTGAAGGGAACGTTCTGTTCCACTTTACAAGCACCATGTTTCAGCTCCTTCAACTAAACGGTTTATTCAAAGGTCTGTTTCACGAGGATCGCCATGAGCATATAAGGAATTTTATTGATGTTTGTGAACCGTTCTCCTTTAAGAACATATCTCAAGAATCAGTCCGGCTGAGGTTGTTCCCATTTTCTCTAATGGTAAAAGCATGCAAGTGGTTGGATGAGTTGCCAATATATTCTATCACTTCATGGGAAGAGCTTATTACCGCATTCCAAGCGCGATTTTTCCCTCCTTCAAAGATGATGAAACTTAGGGACAGTATCCAAAGCTTGAAATGCTTGCATGGTGAGCCAATCCATGAGACTTAGCTAAGGTTTAAGAAGACGGTGCTGCAATGCCCAACTCATGGATTTCCCGATAATGTACTGCTACAATACTTCTACAGAAGCCTTGATTCAGTGAACAAGGGAGTGGCTGACCAACTTTCTCTAGGAGGTTTAATGCAACAACCTTATGCAATAGCAGCCCAGCTCCTTGATGGCATGACCAAAATTAACCGGGCATGGTACACTCGTGAGGACCAAGTATCTCCTCTCACTTATAAACTGACAAAGGAGAAGATCGAAAAGGATCAAGAGAGAGACCAAAACATGGCAAAGATAATGACCCAACTGGACATCTTGACCAAGAATGTCATGGGTGTTGGTACAAGGAGTGTTAATGTTGTCGTGTTGGTGGTGTAAACCCCGAGGAGGTCAGATTTGTAGCTTTGTACAATGAGGAAGTGAACTTTCTTAGCTAGCCAAGGAGGAGGCTATCGTGCTAACTACCCAAGGCCGAGTGGAAACCAAGGTTGGAATAGACATGAGGGCAGAGAGACCGTGATAGAGAGTGGCATGATCATAACGCCACTTGGAAGGAAATAAAAGGGGAGAAGGATAGGTATATTTCTCCCCACGAGCGTCAAAAGTCCAAAGATTCAGAGGGTGGTCAGACTGAGGATATGCTCTCACGTATTTTCAACAAGGTTGAAGGGTCCGATAAAAGTTTGAAGGAAATGAAAGAAGATGTATCAAATATCCACTAGATGGTGACCTCTCATTCCGTCTCTATCAAGCAGTTGGAGACCCAAATGGGTCAAATTTCATCCCATCTTAACCCAAGACAACAAGGGGAGTTGCCTAGTGATACTATGGCAAACCCCAAAAATAAAGCCTGAATGGGTACTTGCATCGTGCCACAACATTAACTAAGGCACTTCTTGGGAGGCAACCCAAGTTTTTATTGCTTAGTGTTTGTTTTTGGAATAATGGGTGTTGATTGTGCAGGTTAAAAAGTGGAATGTGTCTGTAAAATGCAGGTTGGCGAGACAACAGTCCAGTTGGTGACTCGCCGAAAAAGTCGGTGATCCCGACTTAGACCGTCGTTGGACCCACAAAAATCACAAGTAGGATTCTATAAAACTCTGTGGGCCTATGGACCAGTCGGTGACTCGCCGAACAGCTTGGCGAGCCCAATTTTGTCTGTCGTTTGGACTCCCAAATTAGCTGGAGGTCCTGTAAAACTCAGAGAGGAAAGTCACCACTCGGCAGATCGCCGAATTGTTCAGCGAGGATGACTAATACCACTGAAAGATCCATGAACTGAAAGGTTTTAAAAGTCCAAATGGTTTAAACTTTCAAAATCTTTCACATTCCCTCATTTTTAGCCTCGTACACTTTCACCCACAATCTAGACTTTTCAATATTTTCCATTTTTATTGCTTTTTTCTCTTGATCTCGTGCTCGGATTTGGATTACATTACCACCTAGCATTTCAAATTCTTCATTGAGCTAAAATGTTGGTTTTTCGAACCCCAAACTCTTGATTAGTAGTTGAACTCGAGTGCATTTAGTAAATTCTTGTTGTTGTGTGCTGGGACTATGTTGAAATTGTAGTTGATGTGTTAATTTGTCCATCGTAGTTTCTTAATTATGCTTAAATTGCTTAAAATGATGATTTCCCGAGTTTTGTGCATTTAAATTGATCATAAATTATTGGGTTGCGGTATATTTTTGTTGGGTATAGTTGGGTGAAGTCTGAGTAACCCTCAATTGTGCTAAATGACGTACTTTGCCTAATGATGTAGCGTTTGACGTCATTCTTAAGGGCAAAAATTGTCAAATGGCCAATTTTGGCCAAACCAGGGGAGGTCTGAGTACATCGTTGGCATGGGTCGAATGGGTCTGAGTCTAATTGCATAAGTGTGTAGTTTGGTTTTGTTTTCAGGGGTTGCGGTCTTGAATTTGGGAAATGAGGTTAAATTTGGAACGTTGGGCAGTTTGGCGAGCTGAGTCTAGCTCACCGAACCGTTCGGCGGTTTGCCAACGTCCCCCTTGATCGCCTTTAATTTCATGATTTGGCTGAGTTAGAGTCTGTAACTTTCAGCGGGAAGCCTGATCTCACCGAGTTCACTCGGCGACTCACAGAAAGGTCTCTTGATCACCCTTTCTCACTACAAGAAATAAGATATTTAGTGGTGATTAAGGTCGCCACAAATGCTTTAAAAGTCGCCACGAAATGACCTTTTCCTGCGACTCAAAGGTCGTAAAGAAAAACTCAGTGGCTGATACCCTTTCGTTGCGACTATGAAAGGTCGCTGCGATATCGTGCAACAAATAACTTGTTGCTGCGACAAAAGTCTCCACAAAAGATATTAAAGTCGCCATGAAAACACCCAAAAATCTCACCAAAAAAAGGGTCACCACAAAAATAAAATATTTGGTGGCGACCATTATGGCTACCGACATGTATTAGTGTCGTACGTCATCACCACAAAAGTTAGATTTTATGGTGGCAGTTCTTGTCGCCACAAATAAATCCTTTAGTGGCGACAATACATTGTCACTAATATGTACATGTTAGTTTTTGTGGCAACTATTATCGCCACTAATATCAACTTCTATTTTTTTTTAATCAAAAATATTTTCATAATAGGTACCCAATAACTAATTGTACCACAATACTAATTTTTGTCATAGTTGACCAACCACGCTAGTTCAATCATATCTCAAAAGTTATGAACTTTTCATTAATAAAAGTCTTAAAATAAAGTAGACATCACTACATAATTCATGAGGACTATTGTATATAAGTCTCATCATAATATTTTATCATTTTAAATACACAAAAAGAGAATCACAAAGTAACTTCTAAGAGAATCACAAAATAACTTGTAGGAGTATCACAAAATAACTTTAGACTCCTTCACAATCATTCTCCTGCTAAGCAGCTTGTCCCTGAAATTAAAAAAGAATTACTTCAATAACATACTACTGATTTATATTAAAATAAGAAAATAATAATGTAAAGCTTCCCTCATCTTTTTTAATTATTTAATAGCAAACCAACATCAGATTCATGAAAAATAATATCTCCAAAAGTCAAAGCCAAACCTATCTGATCATTAGTTGTTACTCAGAGTCATGAAGAATTCATATAATTATATTTTGTTGGAATATTTATTAAAACATAGCTCTACTAGTTACTGCTACCAAAAAGTAACTAGGTCTAGCCCTATATTATAATTTAGAATTAAACAAGAAGTAATTACAAAAATAGTTACTGCTCAAAAAAATTTGGTTGCAAAAGAAGGTGTCAAGTAAAGCTAATGAGATAGGCCTAAGGTAAATCATAAACTATCAATTTTGATCTTCTTTTCTTGAGCAGAAAAGATTAAGATTTCATCTATCAATATTCAGTAGTCCAATAATATGCAAAGGTAGAGAATCAATTTAATCATAAATTTGTACAACATAAAAAAAAAGGTTCAGGAAAATGAATTTGTCAGCTAGCTTATCTTAAATACTGATTGTCTAAGATGTTGTGGTTAGAAGTCAAGCTATTTATATCCTATTCTTTTCTCGTGTCTTTCTTTGTGTGTGCTTTCTGTTTTGAGTTGTTATCAACACATTCTTATGCAACTAACGGCTTAACATGTAATGCGCTCCTACAGGAATTCTCAAAAAATCCTTTTCATAGTTATTAATATGAAGAAGTTATGAAACATAAGACATTTTAAGAAGTCAGACCACCATTTGTAAGAGTTATTGATATGAAGAAGTAAATCACTATCATTTTCACCTCCTCAATGGAGTCAAAAAGTGTAGATAAAAAATAAAAAAAAATTATAAAGATAATAATGCATCACCTGTTACATTCTAGACGTTATATCAGCCATTTGTTCTTTTATTCTTTTGTCCACTTCTTCTCTCATCTGCTCTTGGAATATTCTATCCATTTCTTCATAAAAAATTTCTCGTTCTTCTTGTAATTTATGATCCATCTCAGCTTGCATCTCTTGCCGAACATTTGTCATAGCAGAAGACACACTAGCTTCTACATCTGTTTGTTGCATGTGGTTCTTTCTAGGAGGCCTCTTTCCATAGCCTTTTCCGCGAACGTAACCTGTTCTCTCTCCAAGTACAGTGGCTAAAATCTCATCTCCAGTCATTGGATTCGCATTTTCTTCGAGTTGTTGTTGATCAGTAACAAGAGCTTGAATACGGCCCTGCGATTATGTGTAACTATTTACAATAATAGATAACATATATAAATATAATAAAGGTAATTATGAATGAAAATTACATGAACTTCTTGTGATTGTGGATCCGACCATAACAATTCTCTTCATCATTCTTACGTGTGTGTTGGAGCTCCCAAACTATATCCGATGTCGCCTTTTTCCAGTTTGGGGATTTTTCTGTAGTGAAATTATATTTAAAAACTAGCATTACTTAAACATTATGACACTGAAAATAGGGTTAATCGAATTTTACCGTGGATTCTTCAACTTCTGCAAATGATTTAGAGCCACACGAATGCTTAGTTGTTTGTTTTTCCCTGTTTGATTTATTTTTTGCACTTACAGACTGCAATGAATATAATAGAATAAGATATAATTTTTAATTAGTAATTCATCAGACATTATTTTATCAAGTTACCTTAAATTTTGTCCTTCCAAAATATGAAACCAGATATTCCGAATCCACGGGTGAAACACTTTCTGGACGATGGGACAGTATTTCCTCATCAGTGTTATAGAGCAGGTATTCCTTGTGTAATCGAGTCTTCCATGCTCTAAAGAGCCTTTGTGTTGTCCTAATTGCAAAAACTTGCAACACACTTTCTTGCTTGCCTCTACCAACTTCAAATTTATCCTAAACTCACATGTAAAATTGTATATTTTGTCTTAACATTAATAAAGATGTGATTTGAAAGTCAATTTAACATTAAAATTAACTTAATACCTTCACCTTCAACCACATTGTTTGTCCATGTTTGGAAAATATGGTTGGCCAGTCACCATCTAAAACTGAGACAGTGGTTCTCACTACCAATCCACAGTAATTGACAATATCCCTAGCCCCTTCACCTACAACTCTATCAATATCATCAGGAAAGTCAACTATAATTTTACCCCCATACTTGGTCTTCATATCCACCTTCATAGATTTATACGATCCCTTACCCCTCTTTTTTGTAATGCTGTAAGAATTTGTGATGGGAAAAAATAACTTTAAGAAATATTAAAGTTGAAAAGAGGTTGAGAGTACATTAGTAAAAGGACATGAATACATATCTTGGTCCCTTCAACTGTCAGCTCGTTTCTCCAAAAGATTAAAAAAAGTAGCCAAAAATTACATCAGAAGTTTAAGACATCATAAAGTTTCTAACAAAACTAAATCAACATACAAACAACTACACTAAAGTGCATTATCAGCCACAAACAACATGAGAAAAACAACTAGTACACTGATGGTTTATAAGATTTATTTAACTCCACATTTGCTTGAGGATTACTACTGACTTTGGAGAAAAATACTCACCTATCGTAAATGAATTGCAGGTTTTTGAGCAAAGTAAGTTTATACGGATGAAGTCAAGTTCGAAAATCTGATAACCACACAATATAAGGACACATCCTAATATTACAAAACTAAAGTTGCAGAAGAAAAAAAAATATTTATGATATTTCAAATATACAAAGAAGAAAAATAGATAAAGAGATGAAGTAGAGAGACGCAAGAAAACTAACCTCCACCATTGTTTACATTCATTGAAGAGGGATGCATACTATCTTCCACATTCATTGTTAATTGTGTATCTACGGAGGTCCTCTGACCTGGTTCACGAATTGTGATCGGGCGTGAATGTGGCTGTGAAGATTGATTAAGAGTAGGCATTAATGATGGGTTGTTAGCCCTGCCTTCGATATTTCCTCATCCACGACCCTTTCCACTTCGACCTCGTCCCATTCCTATCATTTTCTACATAATCACATAAAATTGTTAACTGAATGTCTCAATCATTAGGTCATTGATGGTTACTATTGATGTAAGTGTAAGTTGAATTGCTACTTATGATTCATTTTTCAAATTATTGGAGTTAAAAGTTGTGAGTTTTTTAACTTTTCTGAAAACTTAGGATAATCAAGTATGTTTCTAATTTAATCAGTGACTCAATAATAAGACATAACTCTAGTTAAGTCTCTGTCACAAGTGTTGTTGTCTAACCTACCAAAGTCCCATAACTAAAGATTCACCGAAAGAATATAATGATTCTTCTTCAGAAGGGATGTGAACTAAGGATCGAAAATCTTATCACTAGAGACAACTTGGAGAACACGAACATGTACATGTATTTTGCTTGAGGCATTCATCTCATACCTGGGCTGGTTGACACTGATTGGGCCTGACAATAAATCAAATAAGTACTACTAGTTTCTTAGTTGTAGCTTAACTGTACGTAAAAACAGAGTCGTTAAGCCTCAAAAAGCAATTTGTTTTGTAGTTTGAGGTTGACGATCACTGTACCTTGCCCTTGTGAATAGGATTTTTTTTGCAGTTTTAGATATCACTACAATTCTTACCAGTACCACTATGTATTCCCCTTTGTTCTTATTTGTGCAATGAGGATTGAGAATATAGACATAGTGGGGTTCTAAGCACAATAATGGAGTTGTGTAATGTATCATTCAAGTAATTATGGATGAAGTAATGGAAATGAAAAGTCGTAATCATTGTGGAAATAAAGAAATTTAGGAACCAATGATTACCTTCTGAACCAAAGTAGTGACATGTTGAGTATTACAATTACAAGGTGGACTAGGGAAACACGGATTTCTAGACAACTTTACTTCCTTGTTGCTTACTTCTTTGCGATTTGTGGAATCAATGTAATTCGATTTTGAAACTCTAGGTTCTACCAAACCTATGAACAACACATTTGAATTCGCCACTGTAAGAATGCTACATGTAAAAAGGAAAATACCCTTCAACTTTGCGATCTAGAACTTATATATTCCTTATCAACAAAATAGAGCATATATTCCCTCACCGTTTAACAAATATAACATATTTTATTGATACCATCTTTTGATTCACAAAGACTACTAATGGGATTCTATAATCTCAGTATTCCATAAGAATTTCACTCCAGGCTGAGGTTAATAGTTCATTCCACAATTGATATTATAGACAACATAAAATAAGAATATGTTATTTTTTAGATAGCAGCAATTTTATGAAGATGAAGAGCACAAAACATGAAATTAGACAAAAAATTTCAGCACTTAACAAAAAGATAAGAATCAAAGAATGAACACTTTTCAAACTCCACACTGGGCCTAATATCTTCAAACAAGATTTATCAAATTAAAATGCACAAAAACTACATCCATCACGTTCAATATGAAAATAGGACCCAAAATTCTTATCCCAAAAATAAAAAAATTAAATGAAAGTTTCAGCCAAAAAAAATAATACCAACTAAAATTCACAATAAGAACACCAAAATGTATACACATTAGAAATCAAAGTTTCAGCTTACTCAATTTTGTTGGATGCCAAAGATGAATGTTATACAGTTTCTTGTGACAAATTCTCAGTATTCCTGTAAATTTTAAAATGGGTAAAGAAATAAGAGGTTAAATTGAAGAATACAAAGGTGAAATTAATGAAACAACCACTCTAATTTCAAATGGGTAAAGAAGTTAGCGATTTAATAGAGTTTAGGGCTGAACTTTAGAGCAGAGCATATGATTTAGTACCTGATAGAATAGGTGATTAGAGTAATATCTTTACATCATAATTATGTGTAGGATACAGATATGAGTTTTCTGTAGTTTAGGTCTATGGGTTTGGTGATTGTGTGTAGAGAGAGGCAAGATTTCGCACAGAGATGAAAATAAGAATATAAAAAGTGCCGCTTCAGTTTTGTTTCTTAAATATATTTCATTTTTCTTAATCAGTATTGTGGCGACCTAGTCACCACAAAATTTAGTATAGAGGCGACTTTTTGAGACCCGCTACAAATAGATTGGAGCCAAAATTTATTCCAGGCGGGAAAGAAAATTTTAGCTTTTTGTTGCAAACTTTAGTGGCGACCCAATAAGAGTCGCCACTATAAATATATTTTTTGTTTCAGCTTAGAAGGTCATTATAATAGAAACATTTATTGTGGCAACTATTATTGTCGCCACTAATTGATGCCACTAAATGTCCTATTTCTTGTAGTGTCTGCGCCCCTAATCCCTAAAAACCATGTTGTAAAATTCGGCGGGCTAGTCTGAGCTCGCCGAGTGGTGTCGGTGATTCACCAAAGGACCTTGCATATCGCCGACTGGTCATTTTTCAGGAAACTTTTCAAGCCAGTCCTTTTAGCGAGCCCGATCAGGCTCGCCAAAGTGACTCGGTGACACGACGATTGGTTCGACAAGTCTTTCTGCAACCTGTATTCTACATTTTTTTATTTTCTTGAATTATTTCTAACTTTTATCGATTAGTTTTGCAAATATGGCTGGACCAAAAGTACCAGGAAGAGACATGTCGCCTCACAAGCGGGCAGAGGGAATCACAATAAATGAGGATGTTGTTGCATCCATAGAAAAAGAAGCACAAATTTCTACCACAGGTGGGAAGGGTAAAGGAAAGGGCAAGGCGCCTGATGCTGAGTCATCAAAGGTCATCTCCGATAGTGAGGGAGTTTACTCTACTCACCTCACCACCTCTAAGAGTGAGGAAGAGCACCAGGACCCTCAGGCTGACATTTCTGAGCCTGAGGATGATCAGTTGCTATTAGCCTGGAGAGCTAAAATGTGCTCCAAGTGGTTGAATGATCCGTCTAGGATCTGGGTACCCTAGTCCACTACTCCTCCTCCTATTTCGGACCAAGTTATGGTCCCAGCACCACTTGCACAGGGTCCTTCTCCCCGGTCTCTCAACAGGATAAAGGCCGAGGGAATGAGGACTATCATTGAGGAGAAGCGGATGTTTATAGATGGTGTGATCGACCGATACCCAGAAATATGGCTCATCATAAAGGCCCGCAAGTTTGAGATCTTCACTAAACTCCGGGGTTCATATATTCCTAACTGGGTCCGGTAATTCAACACTGCCTATGGAGCTCTAGTGCCACAGGGAAAGAGGAAGGTTGCAACCTTCAAGCCAATAGATCACGTAGTCGTCAGGGGAAGGAAGGTAAAGTGTGATAGTGATGATATAAACATTGTGTTGGGATGTACTGACAACGTTATAGATGACTACGAGCACATGATCAAAAAAACATCCCTAGAAGATATGAAAGGATGGTTTGCCCCTAGTTTATCTGACGGTACTCCTAGGTGGATCCAGGCCGGAGTACAAATTGATAAGAAAGACCTTAATGTGGCAGCGATGTATTGGTTCGGCTTCATCAATAGCACACTTATGTCATCCTAGAATGAGTCTATATTGGATCCATCATTACAAGAAGCACATGAATTTAGGTATGATCATTGGATAGGAGATGGCAATGAGGGCCAGGCAGCACCATGCATCTCTCCTTTTTTTGGTGTTGATCACCGAGTTGTGCAGACTAGCCCGATTGCCCCGTGATGAAAAGAAGGACATGGAAGTTATTCCCACCTCCTCTACCGACATCCGGCGTATTGAGGCCGAATACTTGAAGGATGAGGCTGAGAAGAAAAAGGCATCCCCAGTGGATTCATCCCTGGCTATTGACATTGAGACTTTACCTACAGAGGCAGTATTGCCTACTCTGGCCACTGGGCCTTCAGGTATCTCTAGTACTGCCCCTTCTATGACTCCGAGTTCTTCTACCGCTCCCCTACCTCCTAGGTCTGTTCCTAGTGTTGCTGCATCCCGACCTCCACTCACCCAGGCTACGATACTACAGATGGGACATATATCCCATTCTGTTGATATGCATGCCTCCAGACTAGAGGCTACAGTCCCTGGGATGATTGAGAGAGATCTCACTTCTGTTGTGACACCTTTTAGAGAGTCGATTAATGCCCTCGCGAGAAGGATAGAGGTGTGTGAGAGTGGTCAGAGAGCCACTCATGAGTTGACGGCCTTAAAGGACGCAATTACTGAGTTGAGGAAGGACGTGGACTAACTGAATTCCACTTATATATCGCTAATTTTTAGGACCGTGGAGATCCCAGATAACTTGGGCATCGTATTCTAGCCTATTCTGATATGCCACCGGCTACCACCAGAGATGAGGTTAGATCTGATGATGTAGCTGCAGAGTCCAAGGCAGAAACTGATGAGGAGCAGCTCAGTGTTTAGGAGGAAACCACTTATGAGGGCCTGACTAAGGTTGAGGAGGCTATGGTGCATTTAGTCGTGCAAATTTTGTTGAGAGAGACGTCCGTGGAAGCGTCTAGTAGAGCCAATGTTGTTGTTACCCCAGGAATTGATGCCTCGATAGATGGAGCGACTCATTAGACAGGACCATTCTTTACCTCCCTCTCTATTGTTTTTATTGACTTTGGTTGTTTTTAGTTGCATTTTAGGACAACTATTTTTTTTGTGGGTGGGGTGAGGTATTTCCATACCTACCTCTTGTGATTACATTTTGTGTGTATGTATATATATATATATATATATTGGTTTTTATGTTTTAAATTGTGTGTTGATTCTATCTTGTGCATATTTGAGCTTGTGGCTCCTTGTTTTTAATGGAAATGGTTTTTAACCAATTTTGAAAATTTTGTGCCACCTCTTTTGTGTGTGATTGTGGCTGTTCTTATGCAAATTTGAGTATCGGTTATGATTAATACCAATGACTTAAATAGTGCTCTCACTTGAACAAAATGAATACGCGGCTACAATGAGGCCAAATGAAGTTGCATAGACAATATGTGAACTTTTTGCATATCGTTGTGGCTAGCCGGTTATCTAATGGAGTCTCTTGTGATGAACATTGCACACTAGCTCGAATGAGTCTCGTTTGATATTGGTGACATTGCCTTGTGTGATTATCTTACCTTGAACATTATGTGTGGTGACACCTAGAATTCTCCTGTTGGTTCGGTTGACTAAGTGATGCAAATTCTTGAAATTATCTTAGACAATGAATTTGATGAGTGAAACAATTTGACAATATACCTCTTTTTGTGGCCAACCTTGTGAGGTGTGTGAACCTTGCTTGAACCCCTTTTGAGCCTTATCCTTTTCTTGGAAGAACCTTGAACAATTGTGACCACTCTTTATCCATTCACCCATAACTCTCATGAAGTGTGGTTTGTCTGAATAACCAACTTAGGCCAACAGCCTAAGTTGGGGCTGTGGTGAAAAGAGAAGGGTAAATCTAGAAGTGTGAAGAATTCCCCTTTGAGACATGCTCTTGCAAAAGATGGAACCCCTCCATGTAAAAAAATAGAGAGAAATAAAGAAAAAAAAATGAAAAAATTGTGAAATAAAGTTGTGAAGGTTCCCAAAGAATGAGGTGTTCGGTACTCCATTGGAAGTTGAATAATGGGGTGAATTATGAGCATGATTAAAATATTGAAGAAAAGGAAAAAAGTGATGTTCAGACCAAATTTCATGAGGGTAGCAGCCACTAAACCTAAATGACCATACATTTATACTCAACCCCGTTACAAGCCTTGAAAGACCTTTTTGATCTTGAGTGAGCTAAAACGAATGTTGATTGGAAAATAAGGGAAAACCTATGGTTGAAGTCATGCATGTGTTCATCTTTGTGAGTGTGAGAGTCGTATGTGATTTCAGAACTATAAATTGTTGAGAAATTGTGTGTGAGTATGGAATCGTCTTTGTTGTGAAGGCATTTGAGTACCTTTGTTAAGCTTGAACTTACATTTGAAGTAAGTATTGTGAGCTTGAGTATATTTGATAATGGTGGTCACACCTTGAATCTTTGAGTGCACAATTAATCATTGCATGAGTAATTGAGTCTTGTTGTGTGCATTCATGTTGATTCTTTTGTAGAACTGTTTGAGACATCCTTTTTGAACTGCTTAACTTGAGTTTTACTTGAGGACAAGCAAATGTTTAAGTTGGGGTGTTGATGCGTCCGAGATTTGGACACATTTAGGGCTTTGTTTATATAGATTTAGTGTCCTTAAATGCTTAATTTGTGCCATAAACTGGTGAAAAATTCATGATTTTCATGTACATAGATTGAGTAACCAAGCAAGGACACTAACATGCAAAAAGGAACAAAATAAACTGAAGAATTAAAGAAAGGCAAGACTGGTGATCGCCAAGAGCGTTTGGCGAATCGCCGAAGGGCCAGTTCCACAGCCTAAAGTTCCAGTGTGCCAGCCCTAAGGGAAGATATGATGGTGGTGGCTCTTCCTTGTGTGAAATGATGAACCTTGAAGCAGTAGACCTAATAGTGGTGGCCCTTTCTAGGAAAGTCAATGAGCTATCCTTGAAATGTACCATGAAGCGGTAGACCTAATATTGGTGGCTCTTCCATGTGTAATGTATCTTGGTGCAGTAGACCTAATGTTGGTGGCCCTCTCAAGTACAATAATGTTAATGAAAATGAACTACTCTATGGGAATAGAGGCTAAGCACCGAGAGGATATGGTTAGATGGAGGTTCTCCCTACGTTAGGCCGGATTTCAATGAACATCTTTCATATCCTATAACTATGTTCCTACATATGATATTAGCTAGTGGATTCCATCCAAGCTAAAATGTTACCAGTCCTACCTTAAGCAAGTAGACCACCTCTTTACGGTGTGGGGCTATATGACATCGGATTCTATGGTTAGCTCTCATGGTCTATGTCGGTTAATGCCTATTCCCATTATGTGATATGTGCATTATGGTTGCTTGAGGAGTTCTATGAAGTGTGGGTGGTAGTATGGGATGCCATCCATGCATTGCACGACTAGGCTTTGAGAGGGTCATAGTGAGTTCTCTAAGTCTTAATGGCTAATGTATGAATGTGTCCTAAATGAAGCTAATAAAGAATGTTGACTCTTATATATGTTTAAATGAGATGATGTATGCTATACTTGGATTGTATTATGAGTTACTTCCTTGTTATGACTTATTGTATATGAATGTTCCTTGCATATGGTGACTTCAAAGGAGTACTTAGTATGAGTAGTAGTATGGGATGATACTTGCACATTGCACAAGTATGACTTAGGGTTGTCTTAGGTGATGGTCCTTATGAGGATATGACTTATGTAATGTTTATGTCTCTTATGTATGAATATTGTATGAAGATGGAAAGGTTGAATGGTAAGTTGACTTTTGGGTTACTTTAATGTGGTACTTTGATGTGGATGGTGGTATGGGATGCTATACATACATTGCACAGGGAATAGCATGAGGGTTACTTGAGGTGAAGGCTTAATGTGAAGGTAATGAGTTATATGTTGATTATGTCCAAATGTGGATAAATGATATGTTTGAATATTATGCCTCTTATACTTATGTTCATGAAGTCTTATCAAAATGGCATAAAAGCATGACTTTCAAACAAAATGTCTATTTTAAGCATGTTTTTGCATGGCTATCACACTTCGTACTTAATTGTGCTAACCCATTCTTCTTAATGTTTTACTACAAGGGTAGGTTTCGGCAAGTGAGTTGCTTTCTCTCTAGTTCAAGGACTTGGATTTGAGATTCTCCAAGATTAAGTGGTATGTCCTCATAGATCGAGCACAAGTACTTGATGTTTCCATTTACTTCATGTAAAAGACTATTGTTAGACTTTTCGATTGTAAAAGGGTTGTGTCCCTACTTATGTTTCGAATGTTGTTTTTAGATGGCCATGTGAGACAATAGACTTCCGTTGTGTTTTTTCAAGAGTTTTAAATGAGTATTTTGATTGTATAGTTTTAAATAAAGTTTTAATTTTGTACTACTTTCTATTATCGAACGCAATGAAATGCTATGAGGCTTGTATGATACCCCTTTGGGTAAAGTATGTCGTGTCGCATCTAGGGGTAGCCTTGGGCCGTGACAAATATGGTATCATAGCATAAAATTTTGGAAATGATTTTTAGGATTAATATCTCACAAGCCACGTCTAGTAGAGTCTTGTTCATCGGTGTGAGTCGCACACATCTATGAGCGAGAGGCTATAGGACGTTAAAAAGTTATACTTCTTTCATATTCTTGAAGTCGTTCCTTAGAGTTTAGCTCTATAAGTGTCCTTTTCCTAATCCTTCTCTTATGTTTAAAGGACATGAATACAAGAAGGACTACCGCAAGGAGAGTGGAAGAGAAGATTGTGAATGAGGGAGTTCCTCCCCAAGGTCCTCAAGGTGACCAAGTTCCTCATGGCAATCAAGTTCCGGTGGATCCCCGGCTATGACCAATGAGGAAGTTAGGTCGGCTCTTTTGATGATGGCTCAAGCCGTAACTACTCAAGATCAAGCCATGACAGCTCAAGCTACTAGGGGTGTTAAGGCTAATGTGAACCCCAATGTGAGTACTATGTCTTCTAGGTTGAGAGACTTTGTAAGGATGACTCCTCTGGTATTTCTAGGTTCTAAGGTGAGAGAGGATCCACAAGATTTTTTGGATAAGGTGTATAAGATAGTCAATGCTATGGGAGTGACTTCTATTGAAAAAATGGAACTTGCCGCCTATCAATTGAAGGATGTTGCCCAAATTTGGTTTACTCAATGGAAAAGCAATAGGCCGGTAGGATCAAGGCCGATAGATTGGTTCAAGGAAGCATTCCTTGGTAGGTACTTTCCTCGTGAGAAGAGAGAGGTTAAGGTAGATGAGTTTATCAACCTTAGGCAAGGTGACATGAATGTCCAAGAGTACTCCTTGAAATTTACCCAATTGTCTAAGTATGCTCCATCTTTGGTGTCTAACCCAAGGGATGAGATGAGTCGTTTTGTGACGGGTATATCCGACCTAGTTTGGGAAGAGTGTCGTACGGCGATGCTCCATGATGATATGAACATTTCTAGACTTATGGTGTATGCTCAATCTATTGAGGAGTCCAAACTTAAGAGGAAGAATAGGGAGTTGAAGAGGTCTAGGTTCGATGAGCAAGGTCAACCTAGGTTCAAGAAGAGAGCTCCAAACCAAGATTCTTCAAGCACTCCTAAGGTTAACCAAGAGATAGGTAGTGGACCTCTATTTACTAAACCTACTTGCCACAATTGTGGGAAGAAGCATCATGGGAAGTGGTTAGCCTGTACTAGTGGGTGCTATGGTTATGGAAAGAATGATCACCAAGTGAAAGTTTGTCCTACTCTTACGGCTAGAGGAAGGGAGGCCAAACAAGCTTCTCTTGATGGGCCGGATCCTAATGCTCCAAGGAAGAATCATTTTTATGTGCTTCAAGCTAACAAGGACAAATGAGCTAATCCAGATGAAGGTACCGGTATGTGATAGTTTCTTATAGTTGTGAATGTCTTGTTGAGGTTCCTATGTTGTTTTCTTGTTGGCCTTAGTTTGAGTTTTCCCCTAAGTGGGGGATAGTATGTTGAATAGTAAAGTTGTTGAGAGTTTTGATATCCTTATCTCTTTCCTTCTATTCTTATTTAAGCTTGAGACCAAGAGTTCCTTGTAGCTTGTTTCATGTTTTGGAGTCATGTGTGAATATGTGTTTCCATGGTCTCCTTATGTTATGCATGTTCTAGTTTAATTCTTGTTTAAATGAGAAAATGAGTTTATATGAATTATGTTCCTCATCTTAATGTACATTTAGTATGAGTTGTCTATATGCTTCATGAGGTGACTTGTTGAACATGCCTAATATGCTTTTATTAAGAAATTGCATAGTGTGCTTAATGATGTTGTGATGAGCATGATATGAGTTGGAGAAGGTAATTCCTCCAATGTAATGAGAAATGTTGAAGTTATGATGCATAATGAGTTTCTAGATGTAGTTTCTACTTTCTTGTGTTGCATTGAGCTTATTAATGTGGAGTTGATGTTTTCTCCTAGTTTTGTGCATTTGTTTATGATGTTGCATGCATGATGGGCTGCTAGTCTTGAGTCGTTAACCCTTTAATGTGTTTAAAGTGTCATTGGAGGATGAATGTTCCTAAGTGGGGGATAATGTAACGACCCGTAAAATGAATAAGTGAAACTAGAGCCTAACATGTGTGTGTTTGAGTTGGTATGAGGTTTGAGGGTGTAAAATGTTGTCACGAGCTATGGTTGAGGGGTTGAGGGGTATAGGGGTTAAATGTCAAGGTAGGACTCCCCAAGGACCACCCTAGGGGTCCTTGTGGAGGACCCTAAAGCCTAACCCCCAAGACCCCTTGAAACCAAAAAGCTGCCAAGAATTTTGCGAACCACGGATGGGATCTACACCCCGTAGGTCCATCCACGCCCCGTGGATAACCTTTGTGGGTCAAGGTCCCAAAGTGGGAGTTGCAGCCAGGAACTACGCTCATGCAGGAAGGTCCATGGACCCATCAACGGTCCGTGGATGGTGGTCCGTGGATCACACCTGTAAAGGCTGGTTTGGTTCGGCTAAGGGGAGGGTAGGTTAGTAAATCCCTCCCTTGGTTTGGTTAGTTTAGTTCTTGGACGGTTATTATTGGTTTATTAACATATTTTAAGAGTATTAAAAGTATTAAACTCTATTTTTCAACTCATTATTCAAAATCACAAAATAGAACCCACCTCTCTTCTGACGAGTTCTCTCTCTAGAAACCTCCATTGGAGGTGAAGGATTCAAGCTCTCAAGGTCAAATATTCAATTTTTTCAAGGGATTTTCATGGGATTCGTCTATTAAAGGTATGGTGGTCTTCATCCTTGACTTAGCTTTTTTCAAGGAGCCAATTTCAAAAGTGATTTCAAGTCTCCAATGTTTACCCAAAAATCCTAGATTTTAATCTATGCATGGGTTTGATTCTAAATGATTTTTGAAGGCTTTATTACATTTATTTATGAATGAATTGTGGATTTAAAGATGAATTAATATGATTTCTTCTTAGAACCCATGTTTTCCCCCAAATTCTTAAGTTGTGATTTGTGATTGGGATTTGATTGATAATGAAGTATGTGGGTTGTTTATGTGTATATGGATATAGAATGTTGAAATTATGTTATTGCTCTTGCCAAATTGTATTGATCTAAGGTGTGTGGGTGAATGTGATCCATGGCCTTGAAAGGCAAGGTATGAACGTCAAGGTATGATTATCGGATATATATATATATGTGAATTCAATGATAGTATAATGATCATGTGTAGAATGTAATAGTGTTGTGATTGAAAGCGTATTCTCAATTAACACTCATGAATGGTGATGATGGAATGTGAAAGGTTTTCTTCTATGAATTGTATATCTTGAATTGGTAGGCTTAGGCATCCTTTCTTGTATAATGAATGTATCTTGACTTAATGTCTTAATGTTGGTAGTCTTTCATGAATGAATGAATCAATGAATGATGAAGTATTCTAGGCTAAACCTTGGATCGGTAGACCTAATGGTGGTGGCCGTTCATGAGGAGTCTAGGAACTAATGTGATGTTAAACCTTGGATCGGTAGACCTAATGGTGGTGGCTCTTCCTTGTGTGAAAATATGAACCTTGAAGAGGTAGACCTAATGGTGGTGGCCCTTTCTAGGAAAGTCAATGAGCTATCCTTGTAATGTACCATAAAGCGGTAGACCTAATGTTGGTGGCTCTTTCATGTGTAATGTATCTTGGGTGGGTCGGCCTAATGTTGGTGGCCCTCTCAAGTACAATAATGTTAATGAAAATGAACTACTCTATGGGATTGGAGGCTAAGCACCGAGAGGATATGGTTAGATGGAGGTTCTCCCTACGTTAGGCCGGATTTCAATGAACATCTTTCATATCCCATAACTATGTGCCCACTTCTTAATGGCTATCATACTTAGTACTTAATTGTGCTAACCCATTCTTCTTAATGTTTTACTACAAGTGTAGGTTCTGGCAAGTGAGTTGCTTTCTCACTAGTTCAAGGACTTGGATTTGAGATTCTCAAAGACTAAGTGGTATGTCCTCATGTAAAAGACTATTGTTAGATTTTTCGATTGTAAAAGGGTCGTGTTCCTACTTATGTTTCGGATGTTGTTTTTAGATGGCCATGTGAGACAATAGACTTCCGTTGTGTTTTTTCAAGAGTTTTAAAGGAGTATTTTGATTGTATGGTTTTAAATAAAGTTTTAATTTTGTACTACTTTCTATTATCGAATGCAATGAAATGCTATGAGGCTTGTATAAGACCCCTTTGGGTCAAGTACGCCGTGTCGCCTTTAAGGGCAAGCCTTGGGTCATGACAGTATGCGTTAGTACAAAATGTACTAAATATGTTAGCTAGCATAACCATAAGAGCATAAGACAAGGGTTAGTCAATATAAGACATAATCCAAAATCATATGAAATACTTCATGAAACATAAGCTATAAGCATAAGAGACAATATCATCATAATAAGAAAAGTCTCCAACATAAGCATCATAATAAGCAAAGTCTCCAACATAAGCATCATATAAGCATAATTTGATTCTTAGTCATCTATACCATAATAAAACTATTCTCAAGTAACCTCAAGAGCATACATGTGCAAAGCATGAATAACATTCCATAATACCACCCAAGTAAAGTATCCCTTTCTGGTCATCTTAATCATAGCTTATATACATTGTCAAGTTTTGAGATTTTCTACCATAAGGGAACCATACTCCCAAGTAACCTCAAACCACACTTGTGCAATGTATGAAAGGCATCCCATACTACCATTCACACTAAGCATAACCTTGAAGTCATCATAGTCATATTTACCCTACTTTGGTCTCATTATTAGCTTACTTCATTTAGACAAGGGAACTATCACCTTTAGTCAATCATATCATGTCAAGGAATGCAACTATGGCACAATCCTATCTAAGCATACATAATATAAGAAAAACACCTCATGAATCACCTTAAAGCAAGCTTGTGCCATGCATGAAAAAGACCCCATAATCCTACCCATGCTAAGTTATACACTTTAGGTTCATCATTCATGTTTATCATCTCTTAACATCATAAAGACAAGGGTTATCACCTCTTAGTCATGCATGTATTGGAAAGTTATCTAGAACTACAATCCAAACTAGTCATGCTCATGTTCACAAGTGGAAAGGGAATCACCTCAAGGCATATATATTTAGTTCATCATGAAGGACAAGGGGAATCACCTCAAGCCATTTATATCATGGAATCATACAAACAAGGGTAATCACCTCTAGTCACTCATACTACTAAATCATAAAGACAAGGGGAATCTCCACAAGTCATACAAGTTAATGAATAATAGGTACTCGCCTCCATGTCCATTTTAAGGTGATATAGGTATTCGCCTCCATTTCAATTTTAATTTGTAATGTAGGTATCCGCCTCCACATTATCACATAAGGATCATAGGTAATCGCCTCCATGATCAAACTAAAGGATAATGGGTATTCACCGCTTGCCTTGGGAGTCACACATATATGAAGGGTAATCACCTCACACTCCACATAACTAACTAATTAGGAATAAGGGAACTCACCCCATTATCCTATCATGTAAAAGTCATTTAGGTTGGTTTGTCCTCAAAGCTATAAGGACTCACCAAGATCTTCAACTCCTTAGCTCCTTAGAAACCTAGCTTGAAGATAGAACTCAAGTCTCCAAACCCTACATTTGATTAGAATGTAGGTGAAGTATGCGTTAGTACAAAATGTACTAAATATGTTATCTAGCATTACCATAAGAGCATAAGACAAGGGTTAGTCAATATAAGACATAATCCAAAATCATATGAAATACTTCATGAAACATAAGCTATAAGCATAAGAGACAAT
>JAJOOO010015984.1:0-32088 GCA_029582685.1 Solanum piurae
AATATTTTTTAAAAATAAACTTAATTTTTTTTTGGGGGGTGGGGGGTTGAGGGTAGGGGTGAAAAAAATGAAATTTTGAAGTTTAAAATATTTTTAAAAAACAAACTTAAATTTTTTTTGAGGGGGTGGGGGGCTGGTGGGGAGTGGGTGGGTGGGGGGGGGTCGAGGTAGGGGTGAAAAAAAAGAAATTTTGAAGTTGAAAATATTTTTATGGGGGTGGAGGGGCTGGTAGGGGGTGGGTGGGTGGGTGGATTCGGAAGAGAGTTTTGGAAAATGTTTTCCTTAAGTTTTGAAGGGAAGTCATTTTCCTTAAATTTGAGGAAAATGGGTTGATTTGGAAAACATTTTCCAAAACATTTAACCCAACCAAACATAAGAAAATTGGAAAATATTTTCCGGAAAATGTTTTTCTTCATACCAAACACACCCTTAGACTCTCTTGTATTTTTGAGGTTACATCTCCATATTCTAGATTAGTAGATGCTTTGGTACACAACTCTTAGGTTCTAGGGTTTAAATCTGTCATTGTTTTATGATAATGGATTTTTGCTATGAAACTTGATTTTATCGATTAAAACTATTACTTCTAGTTGTATAATTGTGTGTGTTAGTAGGTGATTGATTCTCCCATGGGGGATTTAGTGTGGGTGCCACTCACGACGGGTGAGGCTTGTGACATATTTAAGTTTAAACTACATTATTTGACATGCATCCATACCATATATACTAGTTCTACCTATACTTTCAAATAACTATGTATCTTATCACTAACTAACAATTTCCTACCATATATTGAGGAAGATACACCTAAATACACATTTGTTTGCTGCCAGACACTCTAAAATAGGGAGAGAGGCAAGAGAGAAGGGGAGGGAGGCGAGCGATATGGGGAGGGAGATAGTCATGTATCACAGTTACATGTGAATCACACTAGATACACACTAAATACATGTATGTGGTGCAATTCGTATGTATTTGGATAGACACAGAGGAGAGTGGTGAGTTAGATTTGTTATATGTCCAGATACATGCGAATCCACTTGAATACAGTATATCTAGAACAAATTACACTTAATTTTGACTTCATATATTCCAAGATACATGTATCCGGACACACCAAAATCTGGTCATTTTGTAATAGTGTAAATTAGAATGTACTAAGTAATAACCTCATAAACTAGTGGAATTTATGTAAATTTACCCATATATATACATAAATAACAAATAATTAATTTACTTACCTTTCTACAAAAGATTCTAATTATATAAATCTAGTTTACAAGATGACAGACTGTCCAAGTGAAAAAAAATCATTTTACCATCTCTATATAAAGATATCTAGTTATACCATTGCAAAATCACAAAAAATGTAAAGAAGCATTCTTCAATTAGAGGTATACATATATTAATTCTTTCACTTATAATTCATTTTATTTATCAATTTTATTTCTTTTTTTGCTAATGTTTCTTTTTTGGGGATTTTTATTCAATGCTCCTCAGGTGATTCAACAAAAAATATGGAAGAAAAAATGAATGAGAAACGAAACAGATCTGGGGAGCTTAATTTGAGTTTGTCTTTAAAAACTCCAATTGACTATGAATCTGTTAAGAGGATTCCAACTCTGGAAGAAGCTATGAATTTGGAACTAAAAAATGGTCAAGTAGACCCCAATGTGAACTTGAAGAAGTTTAGAAGGTATACACACACGTCTATTTTTATTGACACTACTTTAAAAAATGTGAATTTCTGACTCATGTTTAGAATTTTTGATGAAAAATTCTTATGGAATCGTGACTTGTAGAACGATATCAAATCGATTGTCTGCCCAAAGGTCTAGGATGAGGAGGACTGAGTACATAGATGAGTTGAAAAAAGAGGCCAAAGATCTTGAGGTAATAAAATTTAGATGAAGAGTTTTTATTAGAATGTTTTTTGATTTTTTTTTCTTGGATGGTTTCATTAAAATTCAATGGTGCACACAAATATATTTAGACAATTCTAACATATAAAAAAGTAAGCAAATAAATAAATAACACTAATAGATCGAATTATATCAATTGCTACTCAAATTCATTTATATATAATTATTTTAATCTTTTGTGCATCCAATATTTTGAATAATTGCTAGTAGTTCTGCAGACATGAATCATTTATAGTGACACATAATAATTATATATGCTTCCAGATTTTTTTATTTAATTAGAGGTTAGGTTCGTACTCACAATTCTAGGATTAGAAAAAGAAAAAATAAAAAATCAATAGAACGAATCTTAATTAAAATGATGTTGTTTCAAAACTCGTTTGTTAAATGAGAAATTATGTACACACGTTTCCATTTTTCAACATGTGATCATACTTGAACATAAATTAAATTAATCTCTAGACTTACAACAACATACCCAATATATACACAAATAAAATCTAAATAAGATATAAAATATACGCATGCAGATCACAATCCTATTTTTATAAGGTACGGAGGTTGTTTTCGATACACTAGATTATGGATACCTAATAATATATAATTTCTTTTCATTTCTTATGTTTCACACATAAATAAAATGATGATGTTATGTTGAATGACATGATTCACTTGAGGTGCATAAGTGTTTAATGAGTCTTTCAATATTAATAGGTTGATTGTTTCACTATAATTATTAGCGCTTAAAAAATATTTTCTATATGTACTGGTGCAGGATACAATAGCTTTTGTGGGACGAAAAATAGAAAATGAGAAAGACAACAAAAATAAGTTGCAGCTGGAGAATGAAATGTTGCGAGTACAATTGGATAGCATCACTAACAAATCTAATTTACTCACTGGTATATAAATATTTCGTTTCCCACAATTTTTTTTTCTTACTTTACATTTATGCAGGAACAATAATATTAAAATTATTCATGAAATAATAATAAAAACATATTATATAGTGATTAATAATGATGTGATTAATACGTAAAATAGTAGTACATGAATTTTCTCATAACGTAATACTGAAATTTCTTTGTATCATATTATATTGTTTTTTATTTTTTTTCCTTTTTATGGCTTACGTATCAAAAAATTCTTTGCAACAAAAGATAGCATGTTTGTGTCATTTTTTAGCCAAACACAATATATTTGGTTCAGATCTTATACATTTGTCTGGAAAATTTAGAGATTATTAGTAACCTAGCTACTGAGTTAAAAAGATTAACTTGCCAGAATCAAAAATTCATTAGCTTGAAATCTTAGACTTTATTCACCTCGATTGCAGTGCAAACTGATGAGCTGAAAGTTGAGTTGAAGAGGCTTAAGGAACCTGCAAATGGTCAGGAAGATGAAGAGCATATGGACATGGACCAATATCTCAACTTTGACAACATGAACTTTTCCCCATCCAAGAATGATGACATATGAACCATTCAACAAATATTGTTGCTATTTATCTTTGTTAGATCATTCCTTTTCTTTTTCTTTTATTTGAGGTAGTGTTGGGTTTGGGGGGGGGGGGGGTTGAAGTTATGAATTTTCATTATGCAATTTAAGAAGGGTCAATTTTTCATTATTAGATTATCGAAAACAATGTTGTGTACTTGGTGATCTGTATGGATCTTTTAATTCCTAGTATTATTTTAAAATGAGTTTAAGTTATGTTTAATGTAGTACCTAGAATTCTTAAATATCATCTGATTAAGTTCACTTACTACTACATGCAATTCTTTGTAGTAAATCTGAGAAGGTATTGTGATGTTACTTCTAAGTATGATTTCAATATTTTTTTTAATTTAATAGGTAAATATTTTGATAATGACCTTCTACATATAGGTTCTGAACTATTTAAATAACATTCATAATCTTAAATTTGACAAATAGTTGGGTATTCACCCTAATTTCTTATCATAATTGGGTTTTCTTTTTCCTAAAAGGAAAGTACAAAGTCTCCATATTTGGCTAGTCCTTTTTCTTGTAGGAAAATGTTTATAACACTATAAATAGAGGTTCATTCCTTCTAACTTGGTATCATTCACAATATAGTTATATGGGCTTTGAGAGTTTTGTTTAGGAGAGGAAATTTGTGAGACACAGGTTTTACGTTAACACTTGTGTGAACCTCTTTGTATTTCAAGTGAATTATGTGAGATTATTTATCTCAATATTGTGTACTCTATTTTATATAGTGAACTTTTCATCTCCTCTTGTAGATGTAGGTCGTAACCGAACTATGTTAAATATTTGTGTCTCATTTGGTATATTTTTTGTTTGTCTTCTTACTCATGGACTTTTGAGGTTTGCTTGTTAGCTTCCGCACTAAATTATTTTGGTCCTAACAAGTGGTATCAAAGCCAATTATAAATGGGTTTTCATCTTGGCATGTTCAGTTCAAGGCTTCTAGCCTCAACCTAATTGACAATAATGAAGATTTTGTTGAAGAAACTTTTCAGAGAGGTTCTCTATGTTGAGACATAGATTTATTGGAGGAGATTCAATCTATTGAAGATTATGTGAAGAAGGTGGAATAAATTTATTTTGTCAGAAATTCAGGCCAATGGGGAGTATTGTTGGGTATTTACCCTAAGTTCTTACCATAATTAAATTTCTTTTTCCTAAAAGAAAGCACAAAGTCTCCATATTTGGCTAGTCCTTTTTCTTATGGGAAAATGATTGTAATGACATGCTCTATCATATTCAAAAGGCATCTCGTTATGGAAACCTAATTTATTTGGAATACACTGTCAAATTAATTTAGGGTGACACGATGAAAATCTCAAAACTTTGAATTTGATTCAGGATGATGTCACTCCGCCATAGCAGGAATTTTACTGCTCATTGTAGTGGTTGTTAAGCCTTTTAGCCGGGATGATGAGACTAAAACCTAGCAACTACGGATTTTACAATTTGGATCCTCCTCTTCAGTTGGAAAAGAGAAAAGGGTTACTCCAAAAATCCTCCTAGGATTGTCCAAGGTTGGGGACAATGGAGAGGGAGGATTCCAGCCCAAATAGCGGGCATTTTCGTTATAAGCGTGTCTCTATGGAGGGATTAGACCGCTATGGGGTAAGTCATCGTAAATGGAGAAAATTCCTCAAAACCGCTCATTATTATGCAAGAATATTTTGGGGAAGTGCAAAGGTGACCTAAGGTAATTTTCACTATTTTCATTTGGAATCTTTGTAAAGATAAGTAATTTATTTCCCAGCTTGTTACTTCGATTCTTGTGCCTTAGAATCGATGGTTGTTATCCTAATGGAGATTTTGGGCTTGTATGGGATGATTTGTTAAATTTTCTTAAGTGTTAAGGTCAATTCTTTAGTGTGGAAATGGTTTTGGATATGAATTAAGGTCACTAGAATCCCGTAGGACAAAGTTGAGTTGCAAGTTTCCTTACCAATTAAGTTTTGATATAAGATTCTACTTAGATCAACTTCAAACAATAATATCTCTCAACACATAATGAATTAGGTGGCCCATGACCTATCAAGTTAAAGTTGCTATGAGTCCTCTTTCCAAGTACTTCACCAAGTTCGCCCCATTTTGAGTTCGAAATAAAATATTATGCCCATTTTAGTGAAGCCTTGTCAGGCAATCAAAGTTCTACGATGGCAACTACGGACAAAGGAATGTTCCACTAAACCATAGAGCCTTCTGTGAAGGCTTGCTACAGTTTTTTTCCCATTAACTTCTTGCATGCGTTCCAAGGTTATTTTAGTCCTTTTCCAAGCTTTTTTACCCAATTCTAAGTCTCTTTTGAGTGTATTAACTTAATATATCATTCAACTAACTAGTTTGTCTCTCAGAATCATCTATCTAAACATTCAAGTATTTATAAATTCTCTTAAAACTCACCTAGAGTTCCTCTTTTCCATCTAGAACCCTCAAACCTTCAAGTAAAATATTCAAGTACTTTCCATCCAAGGTTTTTCCAAGTTCTTCCACTCTAAGAACTTCATAAAAGAGTTTATTCTCTGAATATCAAACCCCAAGATTCCAAACTCAATGATTTCCTCTCCAAGAAAGCTAATGTTCTTCCTCAAACTCAAGATAAACGAAGTTTCCACCAAAGTATTTAGTCTAATAGCTTAATAATCAAGTATGTATTGGACTAGTTCGTCCTTATGCCTTATATATGTTTAAATTCAGTAAAAGAGTAATCTAGGGTTTGTTTTGTCCTTGATTTTGATTATTCATGCGTATTAAGTTATTTATCATTGTATTGACATACTTGGTGTTATTTGTTCATGTCAATATTTCAGCATGAACCCTATTGTTGAGTTAAATTTGAGAATCTTTTAAAAATAAATGTTTTGTCTTTAAATTGATTTGTGAGGAGAGTAAAATATGAGTTTTGAGAAAGAGTTTTCAAATATAAATTGAGTAAGAGTATAAAGGAACTAAGTATTCCCAATGGTATCACTTTTTACATTGAGAAAAGAGAAACTCTTTTTTGTAAATGAGTTAATGAGTTCAGAGATATTTCAGAGTTTTTACCTCTTTTAAGAGGATAGTTTGAGTAATTACCTCAAATCGAGAAAGAGTATGTTTATACATTTAAGCATAAGAATAAATTTATTGGGAGTAGTATTAAGCACTATTACAGGGATGAATTCAGACAACTCACATTCCTCATAAACCATGTAGCAAACATAGGTAAAGGATCGTAAAGTTTTGATGACTCCTTATTGATTTCGAACAGAACTTTAGTGGATCCACTTAATTGAGATGTTATATATCACAACAAGGTATTGGAGGTAGCATGGGCAAGATGTTTTATTACCATATTGCTCATAGTGATGGTTGACAGTTAGAGAATCTCTCAAATAGAGTTAAAAGTACATTTTTATCATATTCACTTAATATGTTGAGTTCAGAGATGAGTAAGTATTCGTAAAGTTTAAATTATTACACTCCTTAATTTCATTACATTCAGTTGAGTTTCTTGCTTCATCTTCTTCAGTTTAGTTATTTATTTTCCTCAGCTATATTACATACTCGTACATTCAATGTACTTATGTCATTCAACCTACATCTTTTCATGATGCAGATATAGGTGTTCAAGATCATCAATCGGCGCTTCGTTAAGATCACTTTGCACTTCTTGTTAGCTTTGGTGATCCATTATTGCATTCCAGAGGACTCCACTCTTGTCTTTTAGTTTAGTAGTTTTGAAGTGTCATAGGTATTGTCCCGACATCCATGTTGAACTATAAAGGCTTCATAGATAGTTAGTGATGTGTTTCTTTCAGTGTTTCCTTTTAACTATTTTGGAAAACTATTATTGTTTTCAGAGTATTTTCAAACAATTTTGAGTATATTATTTTGAGATAGTTTGAGTTTGAGAAGTTTTGAGTCTTTTGAATTTAAATTCTATTTTAAAACTTAAATATGCTTAAGTTAGTATTCCGCTAAGTAGTCAGTCAGGCCAAGGGTTCGCTTGGGGGATCAAGAATGGTTCTTAAGTGTCGGCTACATTCAGAGTGTAGGCTCGAGCGTGATAAAATTGATATTAGATTTAGGTTCAAGTGTCCTAGGGTGTCTATGAAGTCGTGACAATAGGATCTTATTTATGATGGTGAGGGTCCCACTTCTATAAATGAGGGACTACAGACATTTAAGAAAAAAATTCCTTTTTTATACTCTAAATGGTGCAATAAAACTGTGTCAAAAGGAACTTATTCAGTCTAATGCATTTTTCAAATCCATTCGACTACCCCTTATACTCAAGGTGGTTGAAATAACAAAGCTCAGATCCTTATCGATGAATTACTCTCAGAAAAAGTCTTCAAAAAGTTAAGAGATTGGACAGAGCCTGAGAGAAGCCCAATAGTGTGCATTGAGTGTATTTACTCAAAACAAAATGCACCGTTCTTCATATAAATCATATGTTCGAGCTAAAGAATGATGTGCTCTCAGATTCTCTTCTCTAAATCTTGTTTCAGGGGATGCCCTTTATGAGGAAAGTATGCTTTAGAATGCTTAGGTAGTATTATCACCCAAAAGGTAGTGTGATTTGCGATATTATAAGTTAATAGTAGTAGAGGAGACAAGAGTTAGAAGTATACATTTAGAAGTGTAGTAACCTAGGGATGGGGATAGCTATTGAATAAAGTGTGTAGTTGCAGTCATGTACCCGGTAAGTAACTAATGAGGAGTTTTCCATTATGTATAGGCTAAGAAGTAATAATTTTGTGTGAATTTCATGATAGAAGATAGATCAATAGTTACTAGTTAGGATGAGTTAGAGCATTCTTGAACCAGAAATTAGTTTATGGTGATGTGTCAATGCATTAGTAACGACTAATATAGGTGTTGAATAGAAGAGCAGAGTATTCATCAGGTGATAGATCTTAGATATGCTTATAATTTTGAAGGGATAGCCTTATGATATTTAGAGGGTTATATAAATAGTTAGACAATGACGTATAGTCGATGGGTAAATATTAATTAAGGTGTGAAAGAAAATGTGACGATAATGTGTAAAATAGGTGGATTAGGAGATTAAGATTGAATACTTGTCACGAGATCTAAGTGGGTGAGTGTTTCCTAATTTTATCTAGTAGTTATAAGTTAGTATAGTATGCGAGCAATTATATTGATATATGTGTTTAGTATTAGACACTAAGCTTGAATTTGAGATGAGTGTCGTGATAAAAAGGATGTCGATATGAGAGTGATGATGTTAGTTTTGAGATCTGATCTAGAAGGTTTGACATATAGTAAGTGAGAAGTAAAGGTGTGTATTTTCAATGAATGTGAGTGGTACAAGAGTGGTATTGTGACCCTTAGATGAGAGCAATAAAGTGTGGTTAAATAATTAGATTAACAAGAGCAATAAGAGGTGTACTAGAGATTATATGTAGTCAAATGAGGTTTTAATCAAGTTTATCATTTTTCATGTATGCCTAGATAGTATATTTGAGATGTGAATGTGGAGTAGAGTAGGCTGATGTACACATTATTTATTATCCTTAAGATTTTGGTCAAAGGGATTATATACAACCAATGATAAGCCTCTTAAATATAGTTCAGGTTCCTCCAGTTAGGTAGATATTAACTTAGAAGGATGGTGTTAGTGGCGTAGAAGAAGAAGTCAAACTATTAAGAGTTAGATTAAGCGATTTGATAAGCCAATGAGGGTAATGATTTTTTGCGTTTCAAGCACACCTCATCCAATTTTAGGAGTCAACGGTCGTAAATCATTATAAAACCCAACTTAATGAGTTGGGGTCGAATCCCATAAGGAGCGGTACATGTTTAGAATTCAATTAAGAAGTATGAATGCAGTCTAATTAGCCATACGAATAAACATTATCGGAAAAAGTCATATCAAATTAAAGGGGTGACTTGAATGTCAAATGGGGGTTTTGATTTGCAATTATCAACTACACATCAGTCACAAACAAGTAGAAATAACAATAAGGAGATAGATTCTCGGGATGTAATCGATTATAGGCAAATATAGGCATATGGGTAATTGCAACTACTAGTAAATAGCTAAATATCAGTGAGTAAGGCTAGACTATAAGGGAGATAGGTTTCTCTCGAACAACTACCCCGAATCAGGTGATTTCTTTCGAACATCAACAAGCATGACAATGAAGAACATCCCACACCTTAATACATCCACTCTTTCGAGTTAGATGGGTAGTATTGGGTTTAGGATTTACTCTCTCGAGCTAAACCCAGCTCAACCCAATACCCATAAATCATTAATCAATAATCTTAGTTCTAAAACCTCTCTCTCGGGCAAGCCAATAACACAAAAGTAAAACTGCATTTGCAACTACAATTCATAAATTAATCCTCAATTAATGATTAAACACACTTCAAATAGAATTTAAACTAGTAATTAACAATACCCATAAAATTCAACCCATAATCACTTGATCACACCCCAAGAATTGGGGTTTTAGCCAAACATCAAAAAAAGGTAAAAACTATTACCGAATCGATTAGCCATCAACTAGGTAAGAAATATTTAGTCTTTATAATGTTAAATTTGAAGAAAATCTGAAACCCACTTCCAAAATCTCCAAATTGAATCTCTAAGGTTCTTAAAAAACTAAGAAAAGCTTAAGAGAAAACTTGTTCTCAACTAATTTCGTATTCTCCAAATAACATGATGATAAACTGAATGTTCAAAATCTAATTTATAGTTGCCAAAAATAAGCCACGAATGGCCAGTCGGTGAAGTAAGTCGGACTCGCCGAACCACTCGGTGAGCCGCCCTTTGATCTCTCCATCGCCTTTTCGCCTTGGCATTCAGCATCCTCAAGGTCTGTACCTTTGGGCGATCTATCTTAGCTTCGCAGAACTACTCGGTGATCCATCGACTTCTCCTTTTTTTTTGTCGAATTGGTTCTTTTCTTTAGGGCTTGGCACACTGGAACTTTAGGCGGTCAGATAGCCACTTGGCGATCACCAGGCTTGCCTTTCTTCATTCTTTCAGTTTGTTTTGTTCCTTTTTGTCTGTTAGTGTCTTTGCTTTGCTACTCAATCTATGTACTTGTAAATCAAGGATTTAACATCAGTTTATGGCACAAATTAAGCATTTGAGGACACTAAATCTATATAAATGAAGCCCTAAATGAGTCCAAATCTCAGACTCATCAGCACCCCCAACTTAAACTTTTGCTTGTCCTCAAGTAAAACTAAAGTTCAGCAGTTCAATAAGGATGTCTCAAATAGTGCTACATAAGACTCAACATGAATGCAGATAACAAGACTCAACTTACTCATGCAATGATCAATTGTGCACTCAAAGATTCAAATTATGACTCACCATTATCAAAGATGCTCAAGTTCACAATACTTGCTTCAAATGCAAGTTCAAGCTCAACAAAGGTACTCAAATGCCCTCACAACAAAGATGATTCCATATTCACACACAATTTCTCAACAATTAATAGTTCCGAAATCACATACAACTCTCACACTCACAAAGATGAACACATTCATGACTTCACCCATAGGTTTGCCCTTATATTCCAATCAACATTAATTTCATCTCACTCAAGATAAAAAAAGGTCTTTTCAAGGCTTATAGCAGAGCTGAGTGAGAAGGTATGGCCTTTTAGGCTCAGTGGTTTCTACCTTCATGAAATGTGCTCTGGACATCACTTTTTTCCCTTTCTTCAACATTTTTATCATGTTCACAATTTACCCCATTATTCACTTTCACATAGACATCCGGATACCCCAATTCTTTTGCAATTTTCATCACTTATTTCACAATTTTTTTATTCTTTTTCTTTTTCTTTTCTTATCTATTTTTTTATATGGAGGAGTTCCATCTTTTTCAAAACCATTGTTCAAAGGGGAATTTCTCACACTTCTTGATTTTCCTTCTCTTTTCACCACACCCCCAACTTAGGCATTTGGCCTAAGTTGGCTATTCAAAAAAATCACACTCCATGAGAGTTATGGGTGAATGGATAGAGGGGTCACATTTGTTCAAGTTTCTTCCAAGAAAAGGATAAGGCTCAAGGGGGTTCAAACAAGGTTCACACATATCACAAGGTTGGCCACAAAAGAGGTATATTTTCAATTTTTTTCACTTTTCAAAATTGTTGCCTAAGATCATTTCAAGTTCTTACATCACTTAGTCAACCGGACCAACGGGGAAAATTCTAGGCGTCATCACACAATTGTTCTAGGTAAGCTGATCACACAAGGCATTGTCACCAATATCAAACGAGACTCCACACTTTCTAGCTAGTGTGCAATGTTCATCACAAGATACTCATTCAATAATCGGCTAGTCACAACGAGATGCAAAAAGTTCACACATTGTCTATGCAACTTCATTTGGCCTCATTGTGGCCACACATTCATTTCGTTCAATTAAGAGCACTATTTAAGTCATCGGTATTGATCATAACCGATACTCAAATTCACACAAGAACAATCACATTCATACACAAAAGAGGTGGCACAATTTTTTTTTAAAAATAGGTCAAAAACCATTTCCATACAAAACAAGAAGCCACAAGCTCAAATATCCGCAAGACAAGATCAAAACAATCAAAACACAAGAGATAGGTATGGAAATATCTCACCCCACCCACAAAAGAGCAGTTGTCCTCAAATGCAACTAAAAATAAAGAAATCACAAAAATAACAGAGAGGGAGGTAAATAATGATCCTTTCTACACAGTCGTTCCGTCTATCGGGGCATCAATGCCTGGTGTAACATCAGTTGTAATCGCACTCGATCCAGCCATAGTGGTGTCTCTCAAGGAGGTCTGTCGGGCAGTCTCGAACATAACACCCTCCAAGTCGGCCAGATCATCATACAGAGTTGCATCTCGCTCCCCAAGCTTCTTCTCATCGATGTCGACCTCAGACTCAGCAGCAACAACATCCTCCATAATATCATCTCTGGTGGTAGCCAGAGGCATAATAGAATTGTCAGGGACCTCTACTGACTCAAACAGTGACGTGAAGTCTGTGGCCTTTAGATGGTCCACATCCTTCCTCAACTCAGAAACCTCAGCTTTCAAAGTCGTAACCTGAGTAGTAATCCCCTGTCGACTCTCACAAGTCTCTACTCTCACCGTGAGAGCATCAATAGATGTTCAGAGGGGTGTCAAGGTAGCTAAAATGGCTCACTCAATCATTCAAGGAACCTCAGCCTCTAGCCGGAAGCCCACACATCACAGAATGGGCTAGGTCCCCCATTTTAAGGAGCATGGCCTGAGTGATCGGAGTCGTCGAGGTAGTGGTACCTAAAATAGAAGGCTGGGAGGCAGTGGTAGAACCTTGGGCCATGAAAGGAGTGGAAGTAGATGTACTTGAAGGCCCGGAGGTCAGAGTAGGCAAAGTTACCTCTGCAGGTATAGACTCAACATCAACCTCTGAGGATGTATCCATCGGAGCTGCTCTCCTCCTATCTATCTTATCCCATGTGTACTCAACCTCAATGCGCCAAATGTCTGTAGAGGATGTAGGTGTGACCTCAATGTTCCTCTTCTCTTTAAATGGAGCTTTAGCCTGCCGACATAACTCTGTAATAAGCACTAGGAAAAGAAGGGATGTCTAGCACTGTTTGGCCCTCATGGCCATATCCTGCTCGATAATCAGTCCCAAGTTGAGTCGCTTCTTGGCTATGATAGATCTTAGACAGGCCGTCTTTGGGTGGCCGAGGATGGACTCATTCTGCGAAGGCATGATAGAACTGCTGATGAACCTGAACCAATACCGAGCTTCTATATTCAAGTCCTTCTTCTCAATAGAGGCTCCGGCCTTAATCCACCTTGAGGTGGTGTCAGAAATGAGGGGAGAAAACCATCCCTTGAGGTCCTCCAGAGTCTGTGACGTAATCATGCTTTGGTAGTCATGCTTAATATATATAGCCCTGTCAAGTATAGCATTAATATGATCGTTGTTGCATCCCACTATCTTCCCCCGAACCATCACGGATTCTACAAGTCTGAAGGCACTGGCCTTCTTCTTCCCCTAGGGTACTAGATCATCGTATGCATTGTAGAACTCTCAGACCCAGGTGGGAATGTTTGGACCACAGAGCCTGTTGAATATGTCGAACCTGTAGTACCAGAGTGTGTCCCATACATGAGAGTACTTGTCCACCACGCCATCCGTGGACAATCTCTTCTCCTCCAGAATTGTCCCCAGTCCCTCGGCCTTTAGCCTATTGAGTAACCTAGGAGGAGGATCCTGAACTGGTGGTGATGGAACCACCGTCTGTGCCGGAGCTAGCACTGTATCAACACAGGAGGGATAGACTTCGAGATCCGAGATGGATCTTGACGAACTCTGGCATGAATCTCAGCACACCGGGTCTGAAGTGGTTGGTCATCCTTAGGCTTAGAGAATGAAGCCTGAGAATTGAAAAAAATCCCCATCACTGTCGGAGTTGTGCTCCGATCTCTCAGCTACGGGCGTTTTTACCGTGCCCGTGCTTCCTTTTGGAGGTGCTTTATTGCCTTTATTAGAGAAAGAAGTTGCTCCCTCATTGATCACAATGCCCCATGCTCGTTTGCGGGGCGACATTCCACTTTCGTCCCAATTAGTCCTAGCCATATCTGCAAAACACAACAAAAAGAGTTAGAAAATACACAAGAAAAATTACAGAATTCAGGTTCCAAAACGACTCGCCGAACTAGTCATTGGTTACTTAGGCGAGCCAGATCGGGCTGGCCGAAAAGACTGGCCTGAAAAATTCCCAGAAAAATGGAAGGTCGACTATGTGCAGGGCCCTTCGGTGAATCGCTGACATAACTCGGCGAGCTCAGACTAGCCCGCCGAAATTAACAGTGTGTTTTATGGATTAGGGGCACAGAAAGGGCGATCAAGGGAGACTTTTGGCGAGCTCAGGCTTCCCGCTGAAAGTTACAGACTCTAACTAAGACAAATCATGAAATTAAGGGAAATCAAAGGGGACCTTGGCGAGACGTCGAATCGTTCGGCGAGCTCGACCCAGCTCACCAAACTGCCCAATGTGCCAAATTTCAACCCCAATTTCCAAAATATGCCCGCAGCCCCCGAAATTCAAATCAAACACACACATTATGCAATTAGACTCAGACCCATTAGACCCATGCCTTCGGGGTACTCAGATTTCCCTCAATTTGGCCAAAATTGGCCATTTGACAACTTTTGCCTTTAAGAATGCGTCAACCGCTCTATCATTGGGCAAATTACGTCATTTGGCTCAATTTGGGGTTACTCAAACTTCACCCAACTAGATCCAACATAAAATAACTGCAACCCAATAATTTATGATCAATTTTAACACACGAAACTCAGGAAATCATCTTTTTAAGCAATTAGGAACAATTTCAAAACACTAAATAAGAAATCAACCACATTAAATACGATTTAACACAGGCCCAACACATCATTACAAAATTATCAAAGGTAATCGAGTTCAACTACTAATCTAGAGTTTGGGGTTCCAAAAACAAACCTTAATGCCGAATGAAGAGTTTGATATGCTAGGCGGCAATGTAATCTAAATCCGAGCACGAGATCAAGAACAAAAAGCAATAAAAATAGGGAAACATGGGAAATCTAAAGTGCGGGTGTGAGTGTAGGGGCTTAGAAATGAGAGAATATGAAAGATTTTGAATTTTTAAACCATTGGCATTTTAAAACCTTTTAGTTCGAAGCCCTTTCGACGGTATTAATTGACTACGCGGAACCACTCGGCGATGCACTGAGTGGTGACCTACCTCGCTGAGTTTTACAGGACCTTCCATTTAATTTGAGGGTCCAAACAGCGGACAAAATCAGGCTCGTCGATCTGTTCGGTGAGTTGCCGATTCATTCATTGGCCTGCCGAGTTTTACAGACTTCCACTTCAAATTTTATGGGTCCAACGGTGGTCCAAGTCGGGCTCCTTGACCTCTTTGGCGAGTCACCGACTGGACTCTTGGCTTGCCAACCTTCACATTCTCAAACACATTCCACTTTTCAACCTGCACAATCAACACTCGTTATTCAAAATCAAACACAAAGCATTAAAAACTTGGGTTGCCTCCCAAGAAGTGCCTTAGTTAACGTCATGGCACGACGCAAGTACCTAATCAAGCTTCATTCTTGGGGTTTGCCATAGTATCACTAGGCAACCCCCTTGTTGTCTTGGGTTTAGATGCAAAGAAATTTGACCCATTTGGGTCTCCAGTTACTTAATCGAGACAGAGTGAGAAGTCACGTCTAGTTGAGAGTCGATACATCATCCTTCATTTCCTTCAATACTTTATCGGACCCTTCAATATTGTTGAGAATGTGTGAGATCATATCTTCCGTACGGCCACCCTCAAAATCTTTGGGCTTTTGATACTTATGGGGAGGAACATACCTATCCTTCTCCCCCTCTCTTACCTTCCAAGTGGCATTTCGGTCACGCCAATCTCTGTCACGGTCTCTCCAACCCTCATCTCTATTCCATCTTTGATTACCACCCAGCCTTGGGTAGTTTGCACGATAACCTCCTCTTTGGTTGGCTAGGAAGTTCACTTCCTCATTGTACAATGCTTCAAAATTTGCTTCATCGGGGTTTACACCACCAACACCCACATAATTAACACTCCTTGTACCAGCACCCATGACATTCTTGGCCAAGATGTCCAGTTGGGTCGTCATCTTTGCCATGTTTTGGTCTCTTTATTGATCTTTTTTTATCTGCTCTTTTGTCAGTTTATAAGTAAGAGGAGAGAGTTGGTCCTCGAGAGCGTACCATGCCCGGTTAATTTTGGTCATACAATCAAAGAGTTGGGATGTTATTGCATAGGGTTGTTGCATTAAACCTCTCGGAGAAAGTTGATCAACCACTCCTGTTTTCGCCGAATCGGGGCTTCTATAAAAATATTGTAGTAGTACATTATCGGGTAATCCATGAGTTGGGCATTGCATCACCATCTTTTTAAACCTTAGCCAAGTCTTATGGATTGGCTCACCCTCCAAGCGTTTGAAGCTTTGGATGTTGTCCCAAAGAGTCATCATCTTTGAAGGGGAAAAAAATCGCACTTGTAATACAGTAATAAGTTCATCCTACGAAGTGATGAAATCTCTTGGCAACTCAGCCAACCACTTGCTTGCATCTCTCATCAGAGAAAATGGGAACAACCTCAGACGAACCGATTCTTGAGATATGTTCTTAAAGGAGAACGGTCCGCAGACATCATCAAAATTCCTAATATGCTCATGGGGATCCTTATGAGCTAGCCCCCCAAACAAACCTTTCAATTGTAGGACCTGAAGCATGTTGCTTGTGATATGAAAAATAGTGTTCCCTTCAGCTAGAGGTAAACGAATGGCACCAACACCACCCATTTAATTTGGGTCATTGACATCATTGAGATTCCCAATGTCATCTTGGTGGCCCCCTTAGCTACCATTACTTCCGTTGACGCTCATTTCCTCTTCTGTTTTAACACAAGCAACACAAAACAAAAATTAAAGGTAAGTAGATTCAACTATGACTAAAAAGAACACACTTCAACTTCACCAAAAGAATTTCAAACAACACCACTCCCCGGCAACATCGTCATTTTGATTTCTTGCGTTTCAAGCACATCTCATCCAATTATAGGTGTCAACGATCATAAATCAGTATAAAACCCAACTTAATGAGTTGGGATCGAATTCCACAGGGAGCGATACATGTTTAGAATTCAATTAAGAAGTATGAATGCGGTATAATCAGCCATAGGAATAAACATTATCGAAAAAAGATATATCAAATTAAAGGGGTGACACGAATGTCAAATGGGGGTTTTGATTTGCAATTATCAACTACACAAAAGTCACAAACAAGTCAAAATAACAATAAGTAGATAGATCATCGGGATGTGATGTATTATAGGCAAATATAGGCATATGGGTAATTGCAACTACTAGTAAATAGCTAAATATTAGTTAGAAGGCTAGACTATAAGGGAGATAGCTTTCTCTCGAACAACTACCCCGAATCAGGTGATTTCTTTCGAACATCTACAAGCATGACAATGAAGAACAACCCACACCTTAATACATCCACTCTTTCGAGTTAGATGGGTAGTATTGGGTTTAGGATTTACTCTCTTGAGCTAAACCCAGCTCAACTCAATACCCACAAATCATTAATCAGTAATCTTAGTTCTAAAACCTCTCTCTCTCAAGCAAGCCAAGAACACAAAAGTAGAACTGCATTTGCAACTACAATTCATAAATTAATCCTCAATTAATTATTAAACTCACTTCAAAATAGCATTTAAACTAGTAATTAACAATACCCATAAAATTCAACCCATAATCACATGATCACACCTCAAGAATTGGGGTTTTAGCCAAACATCATAAAAAGGTAAAAATTATTACCGAATGGATTAGCCATCAACTGGGTAAGAGAGATTTAGTCTTTATAATGCTCAATTTGAAGAAAATTTGAAATCCACTTCCAAAATCTCCAAATTGAATCTCTAAGGTTCTTAAAAAACTAAGAAAAGCTTAAGAGAAAACTTGTTCTCAGCTAATTTTGTATTCTCCAAATAACATGATGATAAACTGAATGTTCAAAATCTAATTTATAATTTCCAAAAATAAGCCACGAATGGCCAGTCGGCTAAGTAAGTCAGGCTTGCCGAACCACTCAGCGAGCCGCCTTTTGATCTCCCCCTCACCTTTTCGCCCTGACATTCAGCATCCTCAAGGTCTATAACTTTAGGCGATCTATCTTGGCTTCGCGGAACTACTCGGTGATCCTCCGTCTGCTCAATTTCATCGCCGACTTGGTTCATTCCTTTAGGGCTTGACGCACTGGAACTTTAGGCGTTCAGATATCCACTCGGCGATTCACCAAGTGATCTTGGCGATCACCAGGCTTGCCTTTCTTCATTCTTTTAGTTTGTTTTGTTCTTTTTTGCCTGTTAGTGTCCTTGATTTTTTCCTCAATCTATGTACCTGGAAATCAAGGATTAACATCAGTTTATGGCATAAATTAAGCATTTAAGGACACTAAGTCTATATAAACGAATCCCTAAATGAGTCCAAATCTCGGGCTCATCAGGTAACAATTATAAAATTCCTTCTATTGAAGCGGGAAGAAGTTAAGAGAAGCACCTCAAAAAGCAGACTTAGAATGAATATTTGTACCTACACATAGAGATTCCAGTATCCAATAGATTAGTATTTCCTAAGTATTAGAGTAAATTTAATATAGACTAGTTTAGAAAATATGAAATAGAATCATAGCTTTAAAGTATCAGCTTCAAACCTAAGGGGGAGATGATAAGATGAGAAACGAAGTCAAGTGTTAAGAATCTGATAGTGATGTGTTCAGAAAGAGTTATAGTGTTATATCAATGCATTCATACTCTAGCGTATTCCTCAAAGGTCAGTCATTACAACATCATATTCATATTTCTAATATATGAATTATGTCCATGAACTACACTCATACACTTCAGAAAGATTCACATTTATGCTCAGTTTCCAGAATGAGGGGCAAAGACTTTAATCGATTGATCTCAATCTTACTCCATAAAGTTATGGATATCAGCCTCATGTGCGAAGCTATTTATATAAGCACTTGTGTCTCATAGTATGTTCAGACTCACAAATTCATGATTTACTCTCAATTGCTAGCAACATAATATTATGTCATTCGTATTTATATATAAGATTTCTCGAATGAATTGTTCTATGATCATTCACTATAATCTCCCTCAGTGATCCTTTTAGTTTAGATAACGTTGTTGATGATAGTAGTTGAGTAATGATAGAAGGAGAAGGTTGATGTTTCTTATATTGGTAGTTGTGGCGTGCTTATTCAATCTAAGGTTATAAAGGTGAAGGAATAATGAGATGAATTTTTACTATGAGTAATAGTTAGATGAGAGTACTATGAGTAAAGCAGATATAGGTGTTCAGAATCATCAACGGGCGCTCCGTTGAGATCACTTTGCACTTCTTGTTAGCCTTGGTGAGCCTTCCTTACATTCCGGAAGACTCCACTCCTGTCTTTTAGTTTAGTAGTTTTGAGGTATCATGGGTCTTGTCTCAACATCCATGTTGAACTATAGAGACTTGATAGATAGTTAGTGTTGAGTTTATTTCAGTATTTCCTTTGAACTATTTTGACAAACTATTACGGTTTTCAGAGTATTTTCAAGACACTTTTTAGTATACTATTTTGAGATAGTTTGAGTTTGAGAAGTTTTGAGACTTTTGAATTAAAATTCTATTTTAAAATGTAAATCTACTTGAGTTAGTCTTCTGCTAAGTAGTAAGTCAGGCCAAGGGTTCTATCACGACCCAGACCGTCGTGATTGGTGTTGACACCCAATTTTGGCCTAACATTTTCAAAATTCTTAAACCACCAAAAAGGACCAGAAACAAGGTCACTAAACCACCAAAACATCACCCATTTCTTACTTCACCAGCGAGCTTACAAACAGTGGTGAGCCACCATGAAATCTCCTCCACAACACACCACTGATTCAACTCCAGCGCAACTGGGAACCCCAACCACTAATCGACTTCAGATCTGGCCGGTTTCAAGAGTTTTCGGTAAACCTTATTCACTGTTTAGTTTAGGTCGTATTTGTTCATTTCAGTTAATATTGGGTTTGTTTTGTTACATTCTTGTATCTCTATTTTCGCTATTCTTTTTGGTAATGTTTGCAGATTACTTCCTCCTCGATTAAATTCATTTTGACGTGTTCATTTATCTAGTTTAGATTAGTATCGTTATGTTTAATTACTAATGTTTTGTTTTGCACTAGATTTGACCATCTTGGTTAGGATTAATTTTAGATATATTTACTGTTATTTTCAATTTTGGAGTAACACAATTTAATTTTGGGGTTGTCTTAATGTGTTTGAATGACTTCAATAAATATTTCATGGTTTTGTTACTATTTTTATTATTCTCTGTTGTGTTTAATGTTGTCAAGATGATGGTTGATTTTGTTACTCTTTTCTTTTGTAGAATTTCTTGCTTACAATTATCAATTGGATTGAGCTATTTAGGCACCACTTCACTGTTACCCTTTCCCTTTCCCCCTTTTATATAAAATATATGTATACATATATTGTCTTCATGTTTTAATCATTCTAGTAGTTATAGTTGTAAATTAGATAGTGTATGTCTTAAAGTTTTCCTTCTTGGTAGTAGCACAAATCACCTACCACCTCCATTTCTATTTTATATTTATTTATCTTCAAGTTTATGTTTATTTTAGAGATTAGATTCCATTTTTTGCAGAGGTTATAATTATTGTGGTTTGTTTCAGTTTTCTTTGAACTAGTTTTTATGCTATCATTTTGTGATTTTTGACTAAATTGTTGTGTTAATTTGGATGGATATGCTCTGTTATTTTATATTATTTCTTATCTATTTTTTTTTGGTTAGCTGTCATTTCAAATATTGTCAGTATACACTGTCTTTAAATGTTGCCTATGTTATCTTATTTTTCTACTGAGTTATTAAATTTATTTGAATAATATGGTCAATGAGAAAATCTCTTCGTCGGTTTTGGAGGCCTCCACATTATAAAAGACGAATTATTTTAGTTTAAGTTTATATTTTTTGTAAGTTAAAATGGCCGATGAAGATATTACTGTCGATTTCCAAGGCATCCCATGTTAATAAGACGAATTTTTATTTTTAAGTTAATATTTGATTCATTTATTTTTGTTCATATATATTTAGTACTAACACTTTTACTAAGTGTTTTTACAGGTACCCCGGAGTTGCTTCCCATTGAAATCATTTTGAATAAAGTTTGAAAACTATATTCATTATTATGTATACTGTTATTTATATTGTCAGCGATAGGCAAACATTAGGTCGTTTCTCCTATTACTTGTGTACATTGCATGTTTATTATAGTTGTATATTATTGTTATCTTCTCCTCAATTTGAAAAAAATGAATTCAGTCGGGACCCACAGTTGTGAATTTCGAAGGATGCCTAACACCTTCTCTTCGGAATAACTTGAACCCCTTACCTAGAATTTATTGGTTTCGTAGATCACTTAAATGGTTTCCTATTTTTTCCTAAAATTAGGTGGCGACTCCTTCAAAATTCGTTTATTCTTAAAATTCTTTTAAAATTGAGTTAATTGATTATTTTTTGAGTCACCACGATGTTTTTCCTTATTTGAATAAAGTAGGGATGTAAACAGAATGACGACTCCACTGGAGATATAGAGGTTCTAACCATAATGTGATCATTTTTTCAAATTGATGAGACTTTTCTTTTATTGTGTTATGTTTTGTATCTTGTATATTTTGTTTATTATTTATATATTGTAATTGTTGTTTATTCATTATTTGTTTAATTGTATGTCTGTTGGCATTGCATCATGATATATTCTACCATTTGGTCTTTTTTTATTTCTTACTTGACGATTATGCGAGCCGCAGTCGTTCATTATCCAAATTGTTTATCGAGGTACCCTGGCGAATGTAGTTGGCCACTGGATGGTCAACGGTCACTAACTTCCCCAATCCAAGTTGTCCACTTGGGTCACCGGTCCACTTTAAATAAAGTCCACTCTTAGTCAACTAGAGTAAAGCGAAGCCAAAACCCTGATTTAGCGCATTGACCTAAGATGACTCAACACCCAAGGGGTGTTGGGCCCATTAGAAAGACTACTTTGAGTCCAAAATGGCCTCCAACATAACTGGACGATCATAATTGTGTGTTCAAATTTGAGAGATGTATACGTTATTTGGCAATTCATTGTCACTCGGGTTGGGGGTTTAATTTAATAACTTACTCCAGTTGAAGAAAGAACTCCTCAAGCTCCCATTCCATCTAAAGGTGTTAACATTCGAAGATGAGAAAAATTCAAGAAGAAAGACCTTCCACGAAGGCTTATTTTAGGTTGTGCGTGGGAGTGATTATTTGTATCTTTTTTCCCCTCATTTGTAATCCTATTTGATTTATTCATAAAATTTGTATAAAGTATTTTTGGGGGAAATGGAATGTTGTCAAATGACGTAATACATTCTTCAAATCGATAGACCTACTCTTGGCACAAAAGGGTCACATATTTGTATAGGACGCGCAATAATTATGTGTATGACATGTGATATAATTGAGTTTGTTTTCAATCAAAGTAGTGCTTATGTGTTTTCTTAATTCTTTGTGTGATATTTTGCATTATTCAATGTGAACACGAACTAACATTTTTACTTTTTGAGTATTTTTTTTTTAAAACTGAGAGGTTGATTTATGTCAGAATTTGGAAGTCATTGTTCGTCCGAAGTTGCTTGGGACAATAGTACTCGTGAAATTCGAGTCTTTGTATTTCGCAAGACATTAACATCAAGTCAAAAAGATAAATCAGGGGAGTCTTTGACTATGAGGTCACACTCATTTTTTTTTTAATTATTTTGTATGTTGGCCCTGCTTTCACACATTTATCATATTTTTGCAGGAAAATCATCCCCGACAATAGTCGGGGATGTTCATAACAATGTCTGGTTCACGTGGATAATTGGGAGAAGACACTGTTCCAAGAGACATTTAAAAAGAATACAACAAGTGGTTACTGTAAAAAAATTGGGAGGCTACATTCAACAGGCACTACAAAGGTCGACAGTTAAGAGGATACAAGAAATCTGATTCTCATCTCGGTGGGATACGTAGGCAGCCCTTCTTGGGTTCGGTGTTTATTCTTTCAAATTTCAAAAATAAAAAAATATAACAAATTCAAATAGTTTGTGCATATTTTCAAAAACATATCTGCATGAACTACGCACACATGATTCTCATATCAATGAGATACGTAGGCAACCTTTTTTAGGTTCGATATTCATTCTTTAAAAAAAACGTTTTGTACATATTAAAAGAGTCATGTCTTCAGCTCAAATGGGACCAATGCAGTTAGGAGTATGTAAAAATATTCGATATGATGAAGAGGACTGACTTTGTGGTAAACCATAAATTCTTTTGGTTCCTTTTTTTATACTTTTGTGATGCTTGAAAATTCTCTTGCATGCATTCAAGATAAGAATAAAGCCAACCTCATAATTTCATGTGCATTGGGTGGTGAACTTTTAGATCAAAATTCAATTGTATTGCACTGTTGATCTAGAACTTGGCTTGAATGTATATCGAGGTGAAATCCTGAGTTATGTTTGGTTTGGGAAAGGATTGTAGGCCTTCTTTGACCCGATTGTGCCTTTCAAAACCTATCAAATGACATTAATCCCAGTTTTCACCAATTTGAGCCTGAAGTCTTTCTTTGGACAACAACATCTTAGCCACTACCCCTTTTGAGTGCTTACGTGCACTATTCCTCTCTTGGCCCAACCTTCTTGAGTGCACCAAGAGTATGCAAATTATAAGAGAAGATCCATGTTTGAAGTTGTCAAAGGCAAAAGATACAAAGTCCCAAAGTCAAGGAAGCAAAAAATGACTTCTAGAAAAAATATAAATAAAAGGGAAGGTGGAAAGAAATAAAGAAAGACAAAAACATCCGTACAAAGTCAATGAAAGACGACAAGGAAAAACTCCAACAAAAGAGGAGAAAACTTCAAAACAAAGAGGTGAAAAAGGAAAAGCTCCAACAAATAAGAATTCAAAATTAAAAAAAAAGACAATAAAGAGGATCAAACGCCAAAGGTGTATCAATCATCAAAAACACAAATTCACTGTGATGTTCAAGAAGGAATTAAGTCATTCTTATCCCAAATATATATCCTACCCATCCTAAGCCTACATTACAAGCCAATAACAAGCCCTACATGATCTTATACCAAATGTTCTCACATTAGTGAAGATTTACATAAGGGTCAAGCATATGGTATCAGAGTTGCATGCATTGAACATTCTTGTGAGTGTGAGTGCACTTCAAAAAATGTCCTCAAATAATATGCTTTAATTATGTATGAAATAAGACTTTTCTTGTTGTGAGGGCAATGGAGACATGAGGATTGGTATAGTTCAAAACCTTTGTTTGAAGCAAGGTGAACAAATCTTGTTGATACTTAAGTATGTTTGAGGTACCAGTTAAAGCTGTAGGAATTACCTTGAATTCAATCTTAGTTAGAAAAAATAAATTACATTCGATCCTAACTCCTGGTACCAATTGTAGTCAAGATTTGACTGTCTCTTTATATTATTTATATTTCAAAAAAAAAAGGGCAAGCATCCCCTCGGTGGGAGAACCATTACTACAACCCAACTAAGAAATTTAACGAAAACTAAAAATTTAAAGATACGGAAGCAGGTTTAAATGACTAATTAAAATACAGAGTTCCCATAAACTCCGAAGCTCTAACAAAATAACTATTGCGGAAATTCAACCCCTAGAATTGAGAGTCATTGTACCAAAAAAAAATTAACCAACAAGTCTAAGGAAAAAGGGGGTGCAACCCCGAAAACTAAACATAACAGCCTAAATAGATAGTCTAAGTATTAAAAAAATGGACTAAACAAATAAGGATCCATGGCAGCCTGAAAGAACTGGCTCACCCTCGAATCCAGTCGCGATCAATAATTTCCTACTTGAGGTTTGTCAGTAGTCGCTTGAAGATACCCTGTACTCAACAGAGAAAGAACAAGTTTAGTATCAGTACACGAAACCACAGTGTACTGGTAGGATCACGCAGCTACTCCCGTAAGCACAATGTATACAAGCAATTACAACACACTAACCACACATAGTTCAATTATCATTTTAGGAACAACATATAATTTTCCAATATCAATGACAGGTAAACATGAACATAATAATCACAAGTGGTCATCTCATGGAACCCACACCCAAACTGTTAGTCTGTCGGAACGTGACACCCAATCCAGTATACATGTGTCGAAACGTGACACCCTATCCAATATATGTGTCGGAACGTGAAACCCGATCCAATATATGTGTCAGAACGTGACACCCGATCTAATCAGCACAACTACAACCACAGTCACACCCATAATGAACAATGCTCACACTCATACAATCAAGTAATAGGTTCATGGCATGTAATTGTTCCCACATAATCATTTCATTAGATAGATTGCATTTCTCATTGACATACATGTATGCATACAATTAAGTAATTAACAAGCATACATCACACAACATGAAATCAAACTATCACCTACCTCGAAACCAAGCCTGAATACTCTTAAGACACTTGAGTCTTCCCTTTCCGAAGTTTCTCAGCTTGTTCTTGGTCTATAAACAAGTAATTAATGCAAGGATCAATAAACAAGGTCTAATTTACCCGGATTATAACAAACTTATTAACCCAAGACCAAACCCATTACTAATGCTCAGCTAAGACTTTTCTCCACCATTAACTTAAGCCAAAACCCTTCCCCAATGATAATTACCCAAGATTCTAGGTTCTAAGAATCAAAATATCGATTAGGGGAGTAATTAACTTACCTTTAAAGCTAGAAATCATGGAAATCAGATAAGAAACTACTATGGGTCGTCCCTTAGCTCTCAAGAACGAAGTCTTGCAGAAAATAACGAAATTAGGGTTTTTCCTCAACTGAAGTCGCGATTGTCCCGCCACGGTGGACCCCATCCCGCCACTGCGTTCCCACCCTGGCGAGACTAATCCCGCCTCAGCGACTTGCACGGAGATACAAGATCAAAATTTGAATTCCAAGCTTCCATTTCACAACACACCTTCAAACCGGGACGTTCTAAAACTACCCTTTCACACCAAGATCAGTTTCGAGAGTTCTACTCGCCTAAATTTGATACTGTAAGGTCGTACAAGCTCCTTAACATCTTGGTTATCCACTCAGGTGATTAAATTCATAAATAAATTTCCCATTCGTTACCAAATTTCTCTAGACCTCACCTGATTCAGATTTCATCCAAGCCTTAAATATGCTAAAAATTTTCAAGTTACTACTCAGAAGTGTTCTGTCCTAAATTCCTTCCCCATTGGCTTTTCCATAACAAAGGGAACTGGTCGTTACAATAGATACCAATTTACCCATCACTCGTCCCTGAGTGACAAACTAGGAGGAAAGGGCTAAAGCAAGAGTAGAGTAGTACTTGAGTCGTCGAATAACTGGGGATACTTGTCTCGCATGTCCTTTTCGGTTTCCCAAGTAGCTTCTTCAACAAGACGATGCTTCCATTGAACTTTCACAGACTTTATCTCATTGGTTCTCAGCTTCCGAACATTGCGATTTAGAATTGCAGTTGGTTCCTCTTCATACTGAAGATCTTTGTCTAACAAAATTGAGTCCCACTTTATGATGTAATATCCGTCCCCATAATACTTCTTCAACATAGACACATAGAACACTTGATGGACTCCAGATAGGCTAGGCGGTAAAGCCAACATGTAAGCCACCGGCCCTACACAGCAAAGAATCTCAAATGGCTCGATGTATCGAGGACTGAGCTTTCCCTTCTTGCCAAATCTCGTCACCCCTTTTATGGGTGACACTTTAAGAAGAACTTGCTCACCAGACTGAAATGTCATGTTCCTTACCTTACGGTCCGCATACTTTTTATGTCGACTCTAGGCTGCTAGAAGCTTATCTTGGATACTCCTCACATTATCCTGACCATCCTTCACTAGATCAACCCCCAAAGGTTTCATATCTCCAGCCTCGAACCACCATATGGATGATTTTACATCCCCTCCCATAAAGTGCCTCGAATGGTGCCATGTCAATACATGAGTGGTAAATGTTATTATAAAACTCACACAACGGTAGGAACTTATCTCAATGCCCTCCAAGGTCAATTACACATGCCCTCAACATGTCATCTAACACTTGAGTAGTTCTCTTTGACTGCCCGTCCATCAGTGGTTGGAAAGTTGTGCTAAAAGTAAGTTGAGTACCCAACTCCTCATGCAATTTTCCCCAAAACTTGGATGTGAACTGCGTACCACGATCTGAGATGATAGAAAGGGTCAGCCCATGCAACCTCACTATTTATTTCACATAAACCTTAGCCAACTGCTGAGCGTTATAGTCTACTATGAGTAGAATGAAGTGGGATGACTTAGTCTGTCTGTCAACCACCACCCAAATAGAGACAAAATTTTCCAAGGTCTTGGAAGACCAACCACAAAATCTATAGCTATCATTTCCCACTTCCATTCTATAATTGGAATTCGCTGAAGCAAACATGCAAGCCTTTAGTGCTCATACTTTACTTGCTGAGAGTTTTGGCACTTAGCCACATACTCAGCTATGTCTTTCTTCATGACAGGCCACCAATAAAGTCGTTTAAAATCTTAGTACATCTTGATCACACCAGGATGAATGGAATATCGCGAACCATGGGATTCTATCAACATCTTCTGAATCAAGTCATCCACTCGAGGAACACAAATTCTCCCTTAAAACTAAGCATACCACCCACATCAAGAACCACATCTTGTACCTTACCATAAATTGTCTTCTTTTTGAGCTCATTCAAACTCTCATCCTCAAACGGCTTGGCCTTGATCTCCTCAATGAATGTGGGTCTAACCTCAATGTTGGCTAACACCCCACCTTTTTCTGAGATGCTCAACTGCATGAACTTAGACTCCAAGATTTGAATCTTCTTGGCAAAAGTCGCTTGGACACACCCAAGCAAGCTAGACTACCCATACTCACTGTCTTTCGGCTTAGTGCTTCCGCCACCACATTAGCCTTACCCGAATGATACTGAATGGTAACATCATAATCCTTGAGTAACTCCATCCACCTTCTTTGTCTCAGATTTTAGGTCCTTCTGAGTGAATACTTGTTGTAGACTATGATGGTCAGTAAACACCTCACACTTGACACCACAAAGGTAATGCCGCCAGATCTTGAGGGCAAACACTATCGTTGCCAACTCTAAGTTATGCGTCGGGTAATTTATCTCATGCACCTTCAGTTGACGTGAATGCATAAACTATGACATTCTTATCTTGCATCAACACAGTACCCAAGTCCGAATGTGAAGTATCACAATAAATAATAAAATCTTTACCTTCCACCGACAGTGCCAGAATAAGTGTTGTGGTCAGAAGAGTCTTGAGTTTTTGGAAGCTCTCTTCACATTTGTTAGTCTACTTGAAAGACACCTCCTCTTTTATTAGCCTTATTAAATGTGTGGCAATAGAAGCAAAAATTTTCACAAATCATCGGTAGTAATTGGTGAGTACCACAAAACTCCTAACTTCCGTCACAAAGCTAGGACGAACCCAGTTCTTGACTGCTTCGATCTTTTGGGGATCTACCATTACCCCTTCATTTGAAACCACAAGCCCCAAAAAGGCAAATAATGTCAACCAGAACTCACACTTACAAAATGTTGCATACAACTTTTATTTTCCAAGGACACCCAAAATAATATGAAGGGGGTCGACATGCTCTTCCTTACTCTTTGAATAAGCCAAAATGTCATCAATAAAGATAATAACAAAAGAATCCAGGAATGGTTTGAACACACCGTTCATCAAACTCATGAAGGATGCAGGGGCCAAACGACATCACTAAGAACTCATAGTGTCCATAGCGGGTCCTGAATGACGTTTTGGGTACATCCTCAGGCCTAATCTTTAATTGATGGTAACCATACCTTAGGTCAATCTTAGAGAAAACTGATGCACCTGGTTAAAAAGATCATCTATCTGAGGCAACGAATACTTATTTCGAGTGACCCTATTCAACTGCCGGTAGTCTATGCACATCCTCATACTACCATCTTTCTTCTTAACAAATAAGACATAAGCACCCCAAGGGAAGCACTAGGATGGATGAAACCTTTTTCAAGAAGCTCCTGGATTTGAGCTTCAAACTCCCTCAATTCTGTCGAAGCCATGCGGTAAGGAGGAATGGAGATGGGGGCGAGTGCTCGGTTCCAAGTCAATGCAGAAATCTATATCTCTATCAGGAGGCATACCTGGCAAATCAGTAGGAAACACTTCCTTAAATTCAGACACTACATAAATAGACTCAATAGAGAGAGACTCGACATCCATATCCCGAATATGAGCCAAATATGCCAAACACCCCTGCCCCACCAGTTTCCTAGCACGAACGAAAGATATAACCTTAGCTGGCTTAGGCTTGTACACCCCTTCCCACTCTAACTTTTCCCTACCCGGGATCTCTAGAGTCACAGACTTATTATTACAATTAAGCACAACATAATAGGGGGACAACTAAGTAGTGAAGAAAACACAGTACAAAAAGGAAAAGAAGAGCTTAATATTATTGATATGTTTCATATCTGAAACTACTGCACAATACCTCATTATATAGGTTGTTGGCAGGTTACAATATAGGAGAGTTTTACTTGAATTCTACTTTGTAAGTTAACTCTTATTAGTAATACATAATAACACTTACACTCCTAATGCAATACATACTCCTAATCCTAACACAATTTTGCTTTTTTATGCTAGTCTCCAACACTTCCCCTCAAGCTAGTGAGAGGTGGATTAACCACTCCTAGCTTGCTTCGAAAGGCTGCAAATTGTTGCTTTGTAAGTGCCTTGGTGTGTATGTCATCTAGCTGATCTTTTGATCGAACAAAATGTGTTATGAATTGTCCCATTGCTACCTTTTCTCTAACAAAGTGATAGTCCATCTCCACATGTTTAGTCCTAGCATGCAATACTGGATTCACAGTCATGTAAAGTGCACTAAGATTATCAAAAAATAGTATTGGAGTTGTGGTAAGTGTGACACCAATATCTTTGAGTATATAGGTGATCCATGTAATCTCGGCTGCAGTGGAGGCTAGTGCTCTATATTCAGCTTCAGCACTTGACTTGGAAACTGTATGTTGTTTCTTTGATGCCCATGAAATGCAGTTAGCTCCTAAGTATATTGTATAACCTGTAGTTGATCGTCCTGTTGTAGAACAACCTCCCCAATCTGCATCAGAGTATCCACACAGCCTTAGAGGTGACTTTGCAATTAACCTAAGTCCAAGTTGAACTATCCCTCTCACATATCTAAGAATCCTCTTTACAGCGTGAAAGTGCTCACTGTTTGGATTCTGCATGAACTGACTTGTGAGATTTACTACATGAGTTATATCAGGCCTAGTTAGTGTGAGATACTGCAGACTACCCATAATACTTCTATAAATTGAGGCATCTACAGAAATTCCTTGAGCTTCCTGTGGGCCATGCTTTTGTGCAAGTGGTGTGTTTACTGCTCTAGCCATGGCCATATAAGTTTTCTTGAGGATTTCAGTGGCGTATTTACTTTGATTTAGGTGAATACCTCCATCAAAGTATGTAACCTCAATCCCAAGAAAGAATTGAAGAGGACGAAGATCCTTCATTGCAAACTCTTTCCCAAGTGCAGCAATTATTTCTTGAATATGAACAGGGGAGCTTCCTGCAATCAGTATATCATCTACATACAAAAGAAGCAGGATAGTACCACTTTTGCAATGAAGTACAAATAAGGATGAGTTTGATCTACTACATTTGAACCCAAGGTGTAGAAGGAACATGTTGAACCTTTCAAACCAAGCTCTAGGTGCCTGCTTGAGGCCATGTAGTGCTTTCTTCAGAGAACAAACATGCCTTGGATACTGAGGATCAACAAAACCTGGAGGTTGTGCCATATAGACTTCTTCATGTAGATACCCGTGTAGAAAGGCATTTTTGACATCAAGTTGTCTAATAGGCCATTTTAGACTAACAGCAACGGATAGCACTACCCTTATAGTGGTAGCCTTAACTACAGGACTAAAAGTTTCTTCAAAATCTATTCCTTCAAGCTGAGAGTATCCTTTGGCAACCAACCTAGCTTTATGTCTGTCTATAGAACCATCTGATTTTAACTTGGTCTTGAATACCCATCTTGATCCAACCACATTCATTTTTGTTGTTCTAGGTACCAAGGTCCATGTTTGAGTTTCATGTAAGGCATCAATCTCTTCTTTCATAGCTGCATACCACTGTGGAACCTTTAGTGCTTGATCCACAGTTGTTGGCTCAACAATACCTACTAAAGCTGTGTGAAGGGCTGAAACATTTTTTGCCTTCAATCTAGTCATCATATGATGTCCTTCTGTAGTGCTAGAGGTTTGTGGTTCAGCAGTCCTACTTGTAAATTCTGGATTTTGGTTTATCTCTTCATTAAACCAGCCTGATAGGTCACCTTCCAGGTTTACACCTTGTGCAGTAGGCACTGGGATGTGGTTATGTTCCAGCACTTCAGTTGCATCCTGACTTTTCGATGCATTTTCTAGATCATCAACACAATTATCACTTTCACCATCAGAGATGTTTTCTGGATCATGAGTACTATCTGGTAGCACGTCATCAGGCTCAACATGATATGAATCTACACCATCAATGTTGGGAGGTTTTGACAACATTTCCCCTTAAGTTGAACCACCATCTATTGGCGAGTTATCCTACACAGTGGAGAAAAACTCAAGAAAAGTAGCTAGGTGAGTAGAGGTGTTCAAAGAGGATTGTGCAGGTTGCACATAAGGAAGCAAATGCTCATCAAAGATCACATGTCTTGATATAAAAACCTTTTTTGTGGATGGTTGGTAGCACCTATAGCCTTTGTGTAAACTGCTATAGCCAACAAACACACATGGGTAAGTTTTAGGTGCAAACTTTGATTGTCCCTTGAGGTGTGGAAAACATCTGCATCCAAAAACTTTCAAACTATTGTAATCTGGAGATGCTCCATGAAGTTTAACAAAAGGTATCTCAT
>JAJOOO010015985.1:0-48466 GCA_029582685.1 Solanum piurae
AAATTCTGAATTATACAAAAGTTATACAAATTATATTATACAAATTCCGAATTATACAAATGCGCGAATTATACAAAACTAAAAAGCTGAGTTGTATAATTATAGCTAAAAGTAAGTTGTGAATTGTAATTAAGGTAAACTATAGCTATATTAAGTAATTAACTAGTATATGTTTGCTTATACGCGTAAATTTCCCTTTTTAAATCCCAAAAAAAATAATCTCAATTTTGAATGAGTATAATTTTATTTTAAAAACTAATAGTAAATACAAATTCATAAGAGTATGACTGATAAAGATGGTTAGTAGTTATGGCTAGCGTGTATGTGTTGGTTGTGCAATGGAGAATGGGATGGTTGGTGGTAGCGGTGATAGGTTATCCGTCTTTTATATGAATATTCAGATGAACTATATCTTAATGACTTTAAAACTATTCAAAATTTAAATAAGTTCGACATATTCAGAAATGGACAAGCAAAAATTAAATGTACTAATATCGACTCATTCCAATGTTTAAGAAATCAAATTCTCTTATCCCATTCTATGTTGCATTTGAATCATTATGTCTTATCAACTAATTTGGTAGATTTAAAAGCTTATTATTATATTATAAGGATAATGGAATTTATATATTAAAACATATTCCAAATCAAAGTTGGATGAACCATTTGGTTTCTTAATAAGTTAATATATTCAAATTTTGCCTCCCCAATCTATGATTATTGTGTGGTTGACCGACCAAAACACGTCCAAAGTTAATTACTTTTCTCCTAATCCCTATTTGCCCACTAATTTATTGTTACCAATAAATTCATTACCTTCTCACTATTTTTAGCGGGGAATTTTCACAAATAGTCACTATAATAAACTTAATTATACTCCATAGTTATAATTTGCATATGTATGGGTTGTAGCTGCAATTTAAGCTGTCTCGTTTGTATAATTCGTGGGTACGTTTGTATAACTGAGTTATTTTTGTATATACTCGAAATAACAAATTTATTATACAAACACAAACATCTGAACTTTAAACAGTTATACAAATTATATTATTAGAAAATTACATTATACAAAAGTTATACAAATTTTGAATTATACAAACTCAAAACCTTTTCCCACGTAGTTATAACTAAATGTTGGTTGCGAGTAATAATTAACTAAAATTATAATTATTATGACTAATTAACTAGTAGTATATGTTTACTTAACCATGTAATTTCCCCTTTTATTGTGCCTTTAACAATCAAATGACTAATAGGACTTTATGACCATTCATTTATAATGAAAAGACACGTGAAACTCTCACAATCAATCATTTATAAAAAAATTATTTTTGTACTTTACGTAAAGTCTTGTTCAATTTCTCAGACTTTGTTTCGCTCCGCTTAGACTTATCCCCCTCTAGTGGTATTTTAGTGATAGATTATATAGAAACTGGACGATGAGAAATATAAACACATAACCAATAATGCGTTGGAAAGATCGTTTATTATTTTGTGCCAAAGACATTTATAAAGCATAGGCTCAATTCAAAGATTCAAGGAAAAAAATCTCATTTTATTAATCCACGTGTACCTCAATCACAAAAATTACAAATAATAACATCAAAGTATCAACAACATACCATGTTCTGGGAGGGTTGAGTGTATGCAGACGTTATCCCAACCTCGTGACAGTTTCCAAAAGACCCTCAACTCAAATGCAACAAATCAAAGTAATGAAAAAGAAAATACGATATCGAGAAATAAAAATGTCTACCTTCCATGTTCTCAAACCACAAAATGGGTGGATTACAAGCTTGTATTTGGACCCAAGAGGATTGAAACAAATGAAATTCATATCCTATTGCTACCAGTCAAAATTGTTTTATTTTTCCCCATTATGACGTTTCTATTTCTGTGTAAATGTAAATACAAGAACATCATAATTTACAAGTTACAAAATCACTGCACGTTGATTTGCCAATTCTCAAAAGTTTTCAATCTTGTTGCAGCACTGTTATGTAGAATGGATGGCCTTGACATGTTCCGGATGAAGTTCTCGATTCATCGCGTTGATCGCTCGGGAATGAAAGACTCCAGTGCAATGAGTAGTTTGATAGATCAAATGTGCCAGGTGAGAATACACAAATTTCCATAGGAGTTTCCCTAGAAGATAATGGCTCGAGTGTAAAATGAGTAGAACTAGAACCTGACCAAATGAAAGGCGGAACTGTATCAGACGACATTGGCTTCACTACTCGAGTTCCTGGGGTATCAGGTGTGATTTTAATGTCATTCGACAGTGACAAATCGTGCCAGCCTACTTCATTTCCAGAAGCTGCAGATGTAGTTCCTGATGAGCTGATGTTGACTGCAGAATCAGAGGGGTTACAGCGAATGGACACAACATCATCGGAGGAATTGTGGACTATCATCTTTAGTGTAATCGCATAGAACGGTTCCTTAAAATCATGTTTTACAGTTCGGGGGCCATCTATTATCCACCATATCGGGCTACTCGTCCTGACACTGTAAAATGAAACAAACAAGATTGTATACATTAAAAGCGAAACATGTGTATGTATACTTGGGCTAATAATTCTCATTACAGAATCCTTGCCTGCGGTGACAAATGTGATGGGAGAAAACATTTGCGCGTTCATTCTCCTCACTTTGTGATCTGGATACCAATATAAAGTCAACCGTGTCCTCATGCTCCTGATCAATTCAAATAAAAAGAAACTTTTGAGTATAGCAGTAAGGCGTAAGGGACTGTACACTTTTTTTTTTTGAGCCAGTAACAAGCCTCTCTACCTCCATGAGGTAGGGGGTAAGAGGTCTGCGTACACTTTACCCTCCCGAAACCCTGCATATGAGATTACACTAGGAATGTTGTATATTTATTTCGTGAAACCGCTCTGAATCACTGAGCAATCAAAAATATCTATCATCACAACTATACATTGATACTCCCACTATTGTTTATAGTTCAACTATAACTACAAGCACAAGAACCTCATAAGTCATATTGATAATCACTATTGATCACATTATGACACTTGAATACTTCACCTAATTAATGAGAAATATAGCAGAGTAATAAATGAACCTGATCCGATATTCTCTGATGCACTCGTTCATAATGGTGAAATTCAGACAAGGGAGAGCTGTATAGATCAAAGAGCATTTCACTTCCGCTGAGCAAGGTGACATCTGCTTTCTCCGAAGGGCAAAGAGAAGAAGCACTGTCTTGATCAGTTACCGACCTACAATTCTGATTTCAAAAAGGAATTCGAATTATATAAAACCAAAGCAACTATTTGATAGGTTAATTTAAAAAAAATATATCCTTGAATTGTAATATCAGAGAGGGAATATATCTAGAAAGCTGAAGTTGAACTGCGTCAAATTAGTAAACAGAACAAGGAAACACTCAATTTCTAACCTTGAGCTTGAGAAACCATGAAATTGCTTGACCAGCAAGTAGAAAATCTGAAGGGAGGACCTTAGTTGGTTCGAGCAATGATATCTCCCATTCATTTCCAACAGATGACAATTGGTGAACCTGAAAGCCTTTTGAGCTAGACCTATTGACAACATCCATTCGGACAAGGAACTCCCGCAGTCTAGATGGACGAGGGCTGATTTGGAAAGACACATCCAAAGATGGTAGCACCTATAAAGTGAATATTGCAGGTACTTGTAAGAGACTTTTTTTTTTTTGGAAAAGCAGCTCGCTCACTTTTGATCAATACACACACCAGCTCAGAGGATAAAGAAACTGTAAAACTAATAGCACTTGCTCAGATTCATGAGACTGTTCTCAACTGGAGACATTACAACAAATCTACACATATCTAGCAAATAGCAGGAACCAACCTCTATATTGAAGTGTACGCGTAAGGTACGATATGTCATCACACTTGATATGTCTCCCATCTCATAGTATACTGATAAATATAAAGATATTTTCCCGGGAGCTGCAGCCCTAAGCCAGAGAGGCCATGAGATTGGAGTTCCATCTGCAATTGATGTGTCCTAGAAAAAGAAACACAGAAAAGATAAAGGGGTCTGATCCTGGCTTAAAATGTAGATGGTTAACATCTTTAGCCCACACTGACCTCGGGAAATGGAAAAATGCCATCTGATACTTTATCAGTCTTTGACCTCAAAGAACTTTGTCTTGAACTTTTTCTTTCCAAGGAAGCAGGAAACTGAACTTCCAGATCTTCCTTGTGTCCAATTTGGAGAAACCTTGGCGGATTGACCTTCATCTTCAACTTCTGCCAGGACATTACAGCTATCATCATAAGAACTAGAAATTTTTCTAACAAACAATGCTCCAAATTGATATTATTAAAACAACCATCTATACTAGTTCATCTTCATGCAATGCATGTATCCATTTCGAACACACAGGTGTCTCTCAGTTCATATGTATCGATGTAATCTCAATTTATATGTATCTAAATACCTCGATGTAGATGATTATGAGTAAATTTGGTGAATCATACACTGTAACCTATTTGCTTGTATAGCGCAGATTCTTATTAAAACAAAAGAGGTGCATAACCTAGAAATATTAGGTGGTGACAATAGCAATTGAAGCTATGCAGCTTGGTGAGTTAACTAGTAACTCCAAGACTAGGCTCAAAAACAAATATATAATCTTAAATTTATCTCTTTAATGAATATATGTTGTGGGTTAGTCAGTTCAGTGGGTACCAGCTAAGTACAAGATGGTTATACCCAAAAAGAAAAGGTGATGGCATTGAATGAAATGCTTTTCCCGAGATTTTCTCTTCAGTTTCCTACTTCTTTAGCTGTAAACACAGACATTCTCTTGAAACAAGAGAACTTCGGTCTTACATTTCCAAACTTTGTTCTCAGCCTTGATTATAGTTTCGTTCATTCTGTAGTTGAGAATTACTGCTCCACTTAGAATATCCTCCTGACTAATGACTTTTCTTGCCCACGAAGTAGGGCAGGTCTGAAAACTGCCTTTCGAACACAGCCTATTTTCAATCAATGCAACAGCAGCAATTGCGCCTATTATTTCAGCTGAGATAAGATAATCCCAACTGAAGTAGCTTATTAGGTGATATTTGATGATTCTTAAGGGAAAATAAGAACTAGGCATGTTTGTCATTCTGATGTTCGAACATGAGGAAATGTTTTACATGCTGTAAAAAAACCATGTTTTTTCTATAAAGTACAAAAGAAGAAGCATACTTTAACTGGAATTTTAGATGGATTTTTCAACTCCAGAGATATACACCGCAAATCACCAACATAAACTGTTTCCGGGAGGTGATGAATGAAGCCCTCAAGCTTTGGTAAACTCTGCATATAGTCAGTCAAGTCATATAGATATGTAACTGTGACCATCCAAGTACAAAATGCTAAAACATCTTAAACTGTCTACATCACAAGTAATAAATATGTGGACAATGAAGGAAGAAATCACCTTTATGACTAAAAACTTCAGGTTATCGAATGTAGATCGTTTAGCTTTCCTGTTTCCTTTCATAACTTTCTTTCTGACCAAGTCGGAATCAAAAGTACAAAATCCTCCCAATGAGCCTGACAGCTTCCACCTTATACCAACTATCTTGAGAGTACCTTCTGCTCTTGGAGTAACCGTTAGCTGTACCTGAAAGTTGAAATAGTAATATTATAATTAAGACAACAGGGGTAAACTACAACCATGGAACATCAGAATCACAAAGATACTGAAAGCAAGAAATGCACATAAGATGCTGGGACAATGACACTGGTATTGCACCCAAAAGTGTGGCCTAGTGGTCAATGAAGTAGACCTGGTTTCAAATCTCAGCAAAGACAACAAACACTAGATGAATTTTTCTTATTTACATATATCTTGGTGGCAATTACTACTTCATTGACCTCTCTACCTCCCCAGGTAAGGGGCAAGGTCTGCGTACACTCTAACCTCCCTAGGCCCCACTTGTGGGATTACACTACACTGGGTATGTTGTTGTTGTTATATATCTTGGTGGCCAAAGTCACCCAATACTTGTGCTAGTGGGATGTAATAATAACCAGGTGAATCAGTCCAGATGCACATAAGTTAATGTGTGAACCCCAAACCAAGTTAGGTATGCTGGAAGGTGTGTATAAAGATCTTGGGTTACTCCACTAATTGCCTTAAGGTTTTGAAATGATTACTCGGATTCTTGCACACATGTCATGGACCAAGTGGGTAGTTTTTCAATCGTAGGTGTATTCTGACTATACCATTATGTACAGAAGAAAAAACTAAAGTCCCCAGTTCTTACAGCATCAGAAAACAGACATGAAACTACCGGACACAGACAAAGAGAGAGTTAAGAAAGAGGCAATCACCATACAACAAATTACTGATTACTTACAAGAGAAATAGGTAAACAGAACTGGTAGTTTAGTGCTAGAATGAAAAGGAAGTGATCTGTTTTTATCATATGCCTCGTCTGTTTGACCAGCAAACAACATAGAGCAAGGGCAAGGAGCAAGTCCAGCTTATGATTTAAGAAAAGAAATTGTTATAGATAAGTTTTGGTGGTAGAAATCACAACAGTCTTTAAAGTGAAGATGCACTGATGCAGCACTAGAGGATGATGTTTTCCATCTCAGTTGCTTGAATTTGGCTGAGGCCTCAAATTTATAAGCTCCAGTCTTTCATAAATAATCTTTGTTGCTAGACGGTGGATTCTTATAGCATAATTCGCTAAAAATTGTCATACACTAGAAACAAAAGATTATGCCATCTTTTCCTATAACAGCTTCAGCACCCCTCCCAAGTAGAACAGGGAGAACAAGAAAAGCGTAAATGAAATCTACAAGCAGCCAGATAGACATGTTCAATTACTTGTCAAAAAACTCACCAATACTGTTTCACCTTCTACTAAGGCAACATCAGCCTCCGATAATGTAAATGAAGATGTATCAGAAGCAAAATTCCTGAAGCATCAAATAACATGTGCAGCATCATAAGCATGTGGAAAGGGGATTAAATTATTATATGAAAAACATAACTGAGCTGGAAAGTCAAACTCTGGAAGTTTCAATACACTAACCCACTAGTGGCTGATTTGTTTGATGTCTCACCATTTTGCTCACCAATTGAATTATTTGCATCTACATCAGTCACAATAGAACTTACTATGATTCTGATATTGCAATAGTTGTTGTATTAAGGGAGAAAATATTTGTGAGGAAACAAACTAAAAAGCTTATCAACTTCATTATCAAGTGAAAAGGAATGAAAAATAAGTACTCCGTTCATCCCAAAACTCTTAGGGGTCATTTGGTAGAGTGTATAAGAATAATGCTAAATAGAGTGTATTAGTAATGCTTGCATTAGCAATGCATGTATTAGTTATGCTTGCATTAATTATACATAGATTATTTTAATGCATTGTTTGGTTTGATGCATTAAAAATAGTATGTATAAAAATTATTTACAAAGGGTAGTGGAAAAGATGTAGAAAAGGTTTTGAGGGGCAATTGGGTCTTTTATTATGTTAGTGCATGCATTAAAACCATTGCATTGCTAATACCTAGAAATCCATGGTATTAGCAATGCACACCTTAATACACAATAGAGTGTATAACTAATGCAAGCATTAGTTATACATAAGTTGAAAAAGAGTACCAAACAAGATACTAGTAATACACAAGGTTAATACATGCATTATTTTTCCTAATACACTCTACCAAACGACCCCTTAAATATATGCTTTCTGAGGAACAATTTGACCATATTTTGCAAATATTTGCACAAAATATCTGGATATCTGAGAGCTAAATGAAAACTATTTCTTCTTAAAATGAAGTTAAAAGTGCAGTCAAAGTTCAATCAAATAATCTCTAAAAAGCAAAGGGTGAGAACTTTGGGCCAGACAGGGAGTAGAAAGAGACGGCATTTTTGGCTTTTCAACAAGTAGAAAGAAGATGACATTAAACAGGCTATTGTACTTACTCGGTTCAGATACTGCTGGAGAATGTTCGCAAATTAGGGTAACGCCAGATATTGAAATAGGTATTTGAAGTGGATTTTTGAATTCAATGGTTATCCCAATAGCCTCTGCAAAAAATGAAGCAAGAATAACTCGGATATTTTAGGAAATTAACAAGGTAATGTAGAAAAAGAAAAATCATTATACTGATGGAAGATTTTGAATAGAAGATAAGCACTACAAAGAATACACAGCTCTCTCGGAAAATTATTTCTCTTAAACTTTTCAAATCAGTGATATTCTTGAGTCTAAACTTGTTTAAAAAAGACAGAGAGAGAGAACACTTTTAGCCTAATGACTAGCTTACAAAGAGTGTTCATTTTCATTGTGCTCGAGTAAAACACTAATGTATAAAAGGTTAGAATTCTTTATTACTAAACTCCTGTAAAAGACCTAACTTTCTAATGAGAGAAAGTTTAGGCAATCTTTTTTGTTGATGGTGAGCGGGTGAAAACCATCTTGTACATGTTTGTGGTAAGCGTATTAAAACCATAAGTTGGTGGTGAATGTGCTAAAACCATATGTTAGTGTTGTGGGATAAGAGGATTTGAAGTGTGTAATCCCTGGGAATGCAGCATCTGCTTTATGTAGATGTTACATTATTTTTTTGTGGAGCAGAAAAACCCCAAGTCCTCTATCACAACCTTACCCTTCTAATATTTGTGGCCTTACCAGGATTACACATCTATATGCTTATATCCTATCAATTATGTCCCTATTCTGAGGGAGCTAGCTGATATTTTATGCTGCAGTATTGGTTCTCTACCCACATCTATCAGGGTTTTCCTTTAGGTACCAAGTTCAAGTTTACTGAAGTCTGGAGTGGTGTTACTGAAAAAACTGTGAAGAGACTGGCTTCTTGGAAGATCCAGTGATGTTCCAAAACAGTGCTTTCTCTATCATTGGATAACTTTTGATTTAAACTTACTACTCCTTGTTGTCACTCCAACTGGAGATACACTGCTGTTTCTAGTAATCCTTTATCGTGTGTCTACTTGTCTAGCGTTCCTTGGATGCATTGCAGCATTTCTTTTAATGACACAACAAACTCAATCATGGTTTAACAAAAGCTCATCAGCGAAAGACAGGAGTATAAATTTATCAACAGTGAAATAGAATCGGTCACTTACCTCCAGCAACACAAATGTTTGATTCTTTAAACTTCTTTGGCAACATTTTAGATTGCAGTTCCAGCCAATTACTCTTACTTGACAATGTTGGAATCATGTCTTCCTCTAATGATCGCCACAGACTTTCTTTGACATGAATCTGATGTTCCAAAAAGAAAAAAACAACAAAAGATTGTATCAGAAGTTTTAAATACATAAGAAACAATAAATATAAGCAAAGGCATAAAAGTCCAATGAATTCAATTACTCTATTTTGCCACAGCAGTAGCAGAATGCTTCGGTTGACAGAAAGGATGAAAAAGAGGATGGAACAACAAATGTTTAAACACTACATTTTATTTTAAATGACATAATATGTCCATTGACTTCAGTTAACCTTGTATGACACACCAATAACAGACAACAGCCTGGGTGGAGTGGAAAATATAAGAACAAGGAACAAGGAAAGAAACAGGGGAAAAGAAGACCAGTGAAGTATGAATCTGAATCATGGATTTGAATTTATGGTGTTGAGCATTACAGGTCGAAGAATTTAATTGATTTTCAAGACTAAGTAGTTACAGTCTATTACTTTAATGAGATCCTGCTTTGTTAGCCCAGTCTTACCGGCAAAATGTTGAGTGTATTTTCTCACAGTTACAAGAATGCAAGAAGATGAGGATGAACACATAATCCAGAGGAAACAAAAGGCAACGGTAACGAAAGAGACCATTGAATAGGACGACTACGCAGGTATTATTAAGTAGGACCTAGAATTTGCATCATGCACTGCCTAACAGAAACAGATAATTTAAACCGGATGACAGGCAGAGTAACACATCAGAAGGCCTTGGGCATTTAATAGATTCCAGAAAACAAAAAAAGAACGGAAAGAGAAGAAGACGACAAACAAATAGAAAAAAGTAAAAGATTTAGGAAGTACTAATTAGCTTACAGCTGCTTGGGATGCATAGGTACGATGATCCTCGTACACCACTTTGACTGAAGGGATGTTGATTACTGGTAATTGAAGCTTTGGAACCTCATATGTTTTGCCTGTTTGCTTCATAATATTACAAATAAAAGAGTAAACAAGGACGCTATATATTTCAGATCAAGAACAATAATGATTAAAATATGCAACATGACTAGATGAGAAAAAAAAACAATGTTAAGAACTCTTGCAAAGCAACACATGCATCTTCAATGCACTTGTCATTGATCCATAAAAATTAAAACCAAAACAGTAACGGCTATTACAAACAAAGATTAAGTGAAACCAAAATCAAGATCATTCCATGGATCAAATTAAGAGAACTATTCTACACTTAGTTTCGCGGACTCTTCACTTTTGATGCCGCACCCGTCTCGGATTCTTCAAAAATACACTACTTTTGGCGAATCCGACACGCACCCGTTGGCATTTTTGAAGAGTCCGAGCAACATAGAATTTCTACATGCCAAGTTTTTCTTTTTCAGTTAGGATATTTATATGAATAATCAAAACCATAGGTCAAGGAAATTGTTTCTGGCAATGCTGAAGCTAATACATATCAGCACACCAAATTATCTTTAGCAATTTTTGGCAATTACCATAAAGACAACAGTGGGCTAAATTGAACTGCTCAGTTTAAATTTAGAAGCATCGCAACCTGCGAACAGGGCATTCTTTCTGTCTTCTGATCTATTGAATACTAAAAGTCACTAACACCTCACTTCTATTGGATGCTAATATAAATTTCATAAATCTATTTGCAGTTTCTGATTATTCAAAAGATTGGGGTTGGAAATTGAATCTCATCAAGGAAAATTAGCAACCGGTAGATCCAGAATTTACATGATATTTTCAACTTCAATTTTTTATTTTTTCACCCCTACCCTCGACCCCCCCCCCCAAAAAAAAAATTTAAGTTTTTTTTAAAAAAATATTTTCTACTCTAGTAAAAATAAAAGATATTTCTCAAAAACATTTTTCATTCATAAATCAAACACTAAAATCTTTTCCGGAAAATATTTTCTACTCACCAACCAAACATGAGAAAATAAGTCAAAAATCTACTTGTTTTCCGGGAAAACATTTTCCTTCATACCAAACACACCCCTAATGATCTTTACCATGATATATAGCCAGTTTGACTGTACAGAATAATATTTATCAAGAAATGAACAGACCACATAATTTTGAAGTTGATCTTTCGAGGAACCAACCGGGGGGGGGACTCACGGGTAAGACACAGGATGTAAGAGACAGGAGGATATCAGGAACCAAAACTATGCTTACCTGAATTATCTGAAGGAAATCCTTTAGGAATAACTCCTGTGTGATCTTAGATTGATGACCACAAGCTAGAACCTCCAACATATTTTTGATAGCAACATCAAAGATCCCCAAGAAACCATACCACCTGAATAAATGATATTATTAATAGCAACATCAAAGATCCCCAAGAAACCATACCACCTGAATAAATGACAACCTTATTATGTTACTCCCTAATTCTCGAATAATATCTTAACTAGCTTTTATGATTATAACAAGAAGCAGCGGAGGGAGGGAATCTTTCGCTAGATTAGTACAAGGATATGGCATAACCAATGCAATAAGAAAGTTAAGACGAAGGACAAAAACAAGAAGCTGTGGGAACAATGGTGTCAACTGCCTTTTCCGAGCAGCTTTGTCTGTAGAAAGGACTAATATGATCCAAGTATAATTCTGATAAAAAACAAGGAGGTTCAACTCAGGTTTGTGCAGTTTTTATCAGTTTGACTAGGAAAGGTGGACCATGCCTGAACGCATAGTTTGCTAGAAGAAATGGTGGGGAACAGTCTCAGCTTGTATATGGTGGAACATATGGAATGAAAGAATCTTTGAAGGCAGGTTCAACTCCATTCAAAAATCAAATGGAATTGTACCAGTTCTCTATGTTTTGGTGTAAAGAGCAATGTATAGATGATGAAGTACAGATAATGGACTTTCGAAGACTTCTGTAATTGCTTTCACTCTGTAGATCACTTTTTGGAGATTGCCAGCATAGCCCTAAATGCTGAGGAATACAAGTTACTAGTTTCAAAAAAACAACAAGGAGGTTGTTTATAACTTACTTTCCTATGTGGAAATGAACATGGTCTCTAATGTGCCTCCATGTAGTTCCCTTGAAAACAGAAAGAGCACCTTTGTATGTTCGAATTGCATGTTTTATCTGATAATGGAGACGGAATAAATAGTTATAGTCTAGATCACAGCATTTAAGAACCTATATGCATGATTGGGTGAGAACAAATACCTGATCACATTTTTTATACAGGTCCCCGGAAAGAACAAGATGAAACCCGTACTTGCGCAACATGGGGGGAGTGGAAAACAAGTAACAGTATGATGCTTGCTCGAGCATTACTGCTGAATGGAGGAGTTCCTAAAGAATAAACCTCTTCAGAACAGGAAATAAGGATTGTCATCCACCAAGATATCTAAAATTGGGTATTACCTCACCAGAGATACGGAAGTATACACTGGCAGCCTCCTTATACTGATCTCTGGCCTTCAACATTTCTACCCACCAAAGACCACAACGTGTAGCATTTCTCTGACCTGATGATCCAATTTTCTGCAAAAAAGATAATGTTTTAATCCATCTACCAAAACCATAAAAAACCTTAGATCATATTTATACTACATCTAAGGCCAATAATAATAATTAAAATAAAAATAATAACAAAAAACACTTAAACCGAGAATATCATCACCTAAATAAACTAAAAAGATGCAATACAACAACGTTTTTGATCCATCAGTTTCTAGGTCACATAAAAAGCTTAACATGCAGATCTTAAGAGAAACAGGTTTCTAAACAATTGTCAGAGTGACTACTACCATCTTTTTCTTGATTTATCTTAAAGTATATTAAAAATTGTGAAGCACATTCTCTTCCCCTTTTTCTCTTTTTCAATGGTCGCTGGTGAAGAAATTAAAAAGACAACTGCAATAAAATTGACAGACTAGAGTAAAGTTCAAATAACTGACATAGAAGAGGGATGCGTACATACTAAATATGTAGTAAATGCATTCTCCATGCAATATTCACCATCCTTTCTCGACTGATCCAAAATGAAGAAAGTCAGCCCCATCATTTCCTGCAATATGAGTTGATAGTGTAGGTGAGAACACATTGAAAGATTATAAAACCAGGCAAAGCATTAAGTAGAAGTTCATCATTCATGTCCCTTCTATAACTCCAGTTGGTTACAGCTGTATGCATATTCACTCCATATGCATCAAAAACAAAGAAAGAAGTCAACAAGTAATTAATGTTCTAACTACTTCTCATGGATATTGGATCTCCCCTCCTCGGAAGAGTATCTGATGGAAAATGCAGTAATTGGATCAATAGTAAGACACCCAAATAGAAACCCAAGATACTCCAATCTCTCCCCACCAATAATATACTCTAGCTCTAGTTCAATGTATTTAACACTCCAGTTCTCTCAATATGTTTGATATACCTTCACATTAACCTATAAGTAGGTCTTATCCCAAAATAAATTGGGTATGCAACTACATTCATGAACGATTGCATGTAAAATAATAGGTAAATAAAAAATAGCTAATATTTTTAGCTCAATAGGTTTTTAACCACACCAAATATGACAATCACAATAATTTCCTTTTTTTTCCTCCCAAAAAGAAGATAGCCGCATGGCAGAGATGTCTGACTGGTTCATATAGTAAGAAGATTTGCTTTATTAGCACAAACTAAGGGCCAACTTTGTTATTCGAGCAGCAACTTTGTTTTCCAAATTAAACCCAGAATTGTTAAATGTTTGTTTTCTAGAAAACCAAAAACACTGGAAGGCTGTTTCCAAAACAATTCTTCCAACACACAAACCATCAATTCTTCAAAACCAAATACAAACACACATCCTCAGGGATCAAAATCAAAATAAAACCAACTGAAACCCAAAAAAAAAAATCTGAATCCAAATGGCAAACTCATGATGAGAAAAGGTATATTGAATCTCAAATTTCTTGTTTTAAAGCCACTAATAGAAAAATACATAAGGAGAAAAACTTCTCATGTCTCAATATAAAAAGTAAAAAAGGGAAGTACATTATTCAGAGATTATTCATAAATCTCAAAGTAAGATAGTGAAGGAGACCATTTACAATTTGTGAGGTGCATTACCAGTAATTTACAATGCATTACCACTAGCTGACTAGCATGTATCAATTAAAGAAAACAAAAAACAAGGTGCTGTGGCTGCCTGATGCACCCAAAGGTTATGAAGACACAGTGTCCAATGAGCTCATCTGCTAGCACTTGCTATTTTCCCAATCTCGATCTATTTCATGAAAATATGCAATAAAGACAAAATGTTTCATATTTTCAGAGACATGTGTTTATGATTTAAGAATGTCATTCGCCAATTGAATAACTCTTTAGACCAAATAGACATAAGAACTTACAAAACTCATAATTGAGCAAAATACACAAAAAGAACCAGGTTTCACTGGACACTCATTGTTTTGCTCATCTAACTACATGAACCAGCAACTGCACCTTGGGAACCCAAGTTAAGCAGATTCTATATTAAGTGAAGAAAATCATACCAGATACATGTATTATCCAGAAATTTAGCTTACAACAAGTACTCTGCTAGTAACAATGGAAATCCAATACATAATGTCAAGAACTACCTGAACACCAGCATAGTGTTTCCAAGCTTTGTCGAGCTTGTAGTCGGTAGAAAGTAGACGATAGTTAGACAATGCAAGCTCATAATCATGTAACATGAAGGCATAATCACCCAAAACTCTTATTTGTGATTCAATGGAGCTGAAAGTATACCTTGAAAAGCAATCATAAAGTCTCATTAGTCATTTAAAGAAAAATGAAAACACAACCATGTCACAAACTAGACAAGAGATGAGCTTGCAGAATTACGTTGGACCAGCTGGGTTTTCTGGTGCATCTTCTTTACCCTTTCTCCACCACAAGTTTTTTATTTGGTTTCTAAAACCTTTCCTTGTTGCAGAAACCTGAAATTTAGCACTAAGTAAGAACAAACCGATAGAAGTAACATACATGTTATCATTAACTTCCAAGATTTAAAAAATAAAATAAAATTCAAAAAACCAGGGTCAGGGTTGAGGGGTAGATACCTGTTGGTTAAGCAGACGGATTTTTTGCTCCATATGAGGAATAATATGTTTAGACGATAGATCTTGTACAAATTTTTTCAGCTGCTCAATTCAACACACATGTAAATAATTACTTATATCAAGGAGAAAGATGTTGATGACCAGCTATCCTAAGAAAGTACCTCTAAGTTCAGGCCATACAAGGTTCAGGAACAAATACCTCATCCAAGTCATCTGAGCTAAGGAAGCAACGTAGCTGCTGGCCATGTGAAATATCAGTTTTCTGTAAGACACAAGAATTTTATTTTTCTTTAATTCATCTAATAAACAAAGATAACAAAGGCAATAAATATGATGTGAAACAAATAAGCTTCGGAAGGTTCTCTTACATAAGCAGACCATAGGTTTTCATGCTCTTCTGAGCCATCCTTAGAGGAGTTAATACACAGCAAATGGCAACAATTAGCCCCAAAAGTGCTCCTCATCTCTGCCAAGGTTTTGGTTGCTCTGTAGAAAATACAGAGCATCATTAGCAGCCACATCATGCAAAATTGAGCTCATCTTTTTGTAACCAAAAAACCACCACAGTAAGACTAAACCATAAGTCTAGAAACAGATTTAATAGTTTGAAATGCAGTGGGGAAAAGGACTATAATGAAAGGTCTACGTAAGTGTGAACATAATAACATGCTACTCCTCTTCAGTTGTGTGCCCCTTTTTATAGCTATGTTCGGCATATTCATCCCAAGACTTAAATGTGAAATCCTTGATGACACTGCATGTAGTTTGCATCAACATGACTTTGTGCGGCTTTGGGACTTGTTAAGTAATGAATTATATGTTGTGATTGAGCATTGACAAGGCTCCTTGTTGTGTTTGAAGGTTATTCAAGTAAGGAGATACCACTTAGAAGATCTAGGAAAAGAAACGAATGACGAGATGGGATCAGAGCGTCGGAGAAGCAAGATACAAGGGAGAGAAATGACCTATCGGCAGTGCCTAGGCTCCATCTAAGCACCACTGAGCTACTGAAAAGCAGAAAAAGAAAACCGGTCCGTTCTTAGTACTGCAGAGTAAGAAGTTTTGCTTCCAAAGTTGAGAGAGGAATGTTCTTTCCTCCATGACTCCATTTGGACACTAGAGCTCCGAGGAAGGTTGGCTTTTTGTTGGTTAGCGGCTAGGGATGCAATCTTAACAGCAGAGAATCTAAGAAAGAGGAGGATTACCTATGTCAGTTGGTTCTTTATGTGTAAGTGTGAAGGCGAAATTGTCGATCATCTTCTTTTGCATTGTAAGGTGTTTAGTCAGTTATGGAGGGTGGCCCTTAATTGGTTTGGGAGGCAATGGGTGATGCCGGGTACAGCAAAGGAAGTTTGCAAAGTTGGACTCTTAAAAGGGGAAAGAGAAGCTCGAGGTACAGTGTGTTGCCCCATTAGCAATCAAGTGGGTCATTTGGAAAAAGAGGAACAGGAGGGCCGTTGAAGTAGCAGCTAGATTTTTGTAAAACTGCAAGGCAGTGTTTGTCTCTAGTTTAGTTTGGTGTACTTATGAGGTCCCATTTGTATAGAGAATTGGATCTTTTTTTTGTTGAGAACCATATTTTGATGTAGGTTCTCTCCTTTTGGTATATGACTTGCATACAGAGTTTCCCTCAGTTGTTAATAAAACTATTTATCTTGTTAAAAAAAGGTTCGCCAAGCGCTTAACTCCACAACCAGAGCCTGGTTCTGGCCAGCAGGCATTATGTTGTGGCTGTTGGTCAATGCCTGGGTGGTTCAACAACAGCGTCTAGGCATCTGCACTTTCTAGGTTTACAAATAACCCTTCCATACCTTATGTTAATAAGGAAAAAAGGAGCTCCTAGAAGGGTTTGGAAACATGGTTTTTTGGAAAGGAACAGAAGGCAAGGGAAAGGAGAAAGATGACATCTCCAACAGAGTTTCTTCTACTTTGTCTGAAGTCTTTCATTAGAAATGAGATTTAATGGACATCCTTTTGACGCTTTCACGTTTTGTCATCAACTACTTTACTTATTCCAGGATTATGATGGAAGTCAGCACATAGTTTACTTTATCTGCATTCTTGCTCGCATCCAAGGTGGCTATCATGGACTTCGGAGCATTCTTCCAACCATCAAAAGCTTGGACTACTTGAAAGGAGGTTGGAAAGAAGATTCAAGTTCCATAAGAAGATTAAATGGTTTTGTGGAGAACAACTTTGGAGAAGGGCATCCTAGTCATTTTGTTGTTTTACCGTGAAATTAGCAATCCCAGGATTATACCACAGTGAGTGTGGCATAAAAATAACACCAAAATGTGGTATAGACAATCCCTTACGTAACAGTTACAGGCGACAAAGAAAAATTTCAACTAAAATGGCTGCATGTATATGTAATAGATCAATATTGTATAAATAGTTTATAATCGTTTATAACTATGTATCAGAGATGTACATACATCCATATACACTGTTTATACAAAGTTTATATATTGCAACAGTTCATCCTCCTCAACGAGCTGATATTTTTCAATCCCAACCAACTCAAACCTTCTCTAAATAGGCCTAAATTTTAGATATGAGTTCCTCTCAATCTAACTGCAAAAGTAAAATTAATGCAAAATGTTCCTAGCTATCGGTGTTCAAACTTTTAGATGGAATTAAAACATTTCTAGTTTCTCCTCTACCACTAAATGAAATTGTTATATGGATGGATGAGACTCATGAAGGGATATTCAGTACTGGAGAAGAATTTTCACATTTTTCTCTTCACTAGGCAGGGGCACGTGGCGTGGCAAAACTTTGAAAGAGTCATACATGCCCTCCTGCACTTCGCCGGCAGTAAAATGAGTCGAATAGCCATTTTAGGTAATAAATTATGATTGGGTTGTTTTGGGTAAGGAATTTTAACTCAATGGACATTTGGTCTAATTTTCCCTAAAATAATCCTATATTTTATCCCAGGATTATTATTATTTATCCATGTAACCAAACGGTCTCTTAGTTCATTTGTTTATGTTGGTGATGAATATTGAGACTCTTTGTGAACTTGGGGAAGTTCCATTGTATTTCTTCAATTGAACCTCTCTTAGATTATTCAAAGGTAAGAATTTCATGTATGAGTTCAATTTCTCTTTCTACCTTGTTCCTTATCTTCAAATGAATGCCAATAGTTCTTTTTATAATCGAGAAATTTTGGAAGGGCCAACGGCACTATTCAGAACTCGATGGATAATGGGTCCGTGACTCTACCCTTCTCCACTTAAATACCATACTTTTAATTGTTGCATGGTTTAAACCCATGACGGATGCCTATCTACACATTACATGTTATGCTCTTACACACTAGCCCAAGGCCTTGGGAGCATTTAAGTGACAAAATAACTAAGCGACAGAAATGTGAGACTATAAATGTGTTGAATGACACTGATTATATTTTTACTGAAGTACTTCAATTTCCACTCCTCATGGATTTGTGATTGTGATGTTAACAATTTCAATGTTATAAATCACTGTGTTCGATTACACCGTGGAAAATTTCAGAAGGAAAGAGCATCAAACCTTTCTAATGGAACTTCCACACCATCGTGTACCAATACAAAATGCTTTAGCATTTTTGGATCCATTGAACCATCATTAAGTAGGGAAGGCAACTGATTGATGTTGAATAGGTCAACAAATTTGTTGATAGGATCTTCATCCCGTGAAGAAACAGCCAAAAGACCTATATTATGATCACCACAGACATAGGAGAATTATAAGCCAGAAACAGAAACTCAGTCAAGTAAGATGGAACCTCATTTCTTAAAAAGGAAAAGAGAAGTGAAAACCGGGGAGTACAGGGGGAAAGTGACTCAAAAAGTGTAAGAAAAAAAAGGTAGCTTACATGTCACAGGATGGTCAAAAGCTTCATGTTCTGAAAAAGAGACCGTACGTACTAGCTCTTTGTTGAAATATTGGAACCATGACGGTAGGAACTCGTTTTGAGAAGCTTCATTGCACATCATAAGGGAATTAGTCCAACACAATCACACACTTCCAGACAGAAAACTATTTTGTAGCTCCAAACAAGAAAGTAATTAAATGTTATGGGACTACAAATAAAGCCAAAAACTAACTACACCAGGAGCAAAACAAGCAAGTTATTAATCTAGCAGTTCACAGTGAAATGTGAATTGCAATTTTGCTAGTGCCTAGTCCTAAGTTTTATAAGTTGATACACTTGCGTTAATTATAACTTTGGAGATTAAATATCCTTCTTTTTTACTTCATCAAAAAAAAATCCTTCCTTTTTAGGATTAAAAAGAATTTAACAATTTAATGTAACTGCATAAAACATACAGTTGAGCACACTCTCAATTTGCAGAGGTTCTGAACATAAGTTAGAAAGATCTTTCTCTCCAGCATCAGTGATAACTTGGTTTAACCGCTCCTTTGCAACCTAGACAAGAAAACATGTCAATTTTAAAGGCAATAAACATAATACAGGAAAAAGATACCATCATTCAGTTCTCAGGTCATAGAAACCAACAAATAGACCATAAACTGAATATTTTAATGGTTCTGACCTCCAGCAGAAACAGATTTTGGAAGGAATAGGCCAATTTGACAAGAAAGTAAATGAAGGGGGAATTTAAAACAATATTTTGTGTGTATCACCAGTTCCTCCACAAAGGCAGATGATTAAATGAAAAGCTGCACTTTTTTCACAAACTTTAAAGCCTGGTGTTTGGCAACCATGTACTAGACAATGAAACACTATATTTTAGAACTTTTTCCGTATTCTATTGGAAACAAAGAACTTTCTAACAGGGTGTATGAGAATAATGCTAAATAGAGTGTATTAGTAATGCTTGCATTAATTATGCTTCTTGTGCATTGTTTGATTTGGTGTATTAAAAATAGCAAGCATTGCATAATTTTTTTTTAAATATTTATTTACAATTGATTTTTTAAGAAGGGTTTAGAGGGGCAATTGGGTCTTTAACCATGCTAATGGATGCATTAGATCCCTTGCATTACTCATGGATTTCCATGTATTAGTAATACACACCTCAATACACAATAAAGTGTATAACTAAGGTTTGAAAAGTGTACCAAACAAGGTACTACTAACACACAAAGCTAATACATGCTTTATTTTTTCTAATACACTATACCAAACGACCCCTAAAAGATGTAGATCTTGGAATGCCCATACACAAATGTTGAGGGCTAGGTTCTGGAAACACCACCCGCATACCCCACTTGTGGGATTACACTGGGTATGTTGGTGTTGTGTTGTTGTAGGTTCCGGATTTGAAAGTATACTTTTAAATGATGGATTTGATGGTTGCCATGTTCAACATTTTCCTTGCAAAGTATGCACGTATTATGTAGCTGGAAGCCTCTCTTTTGTAAATTATCCAGTGTGAGACATTTGTCATTTGCCACAATCCAGATGTAGCATTTGACGATATAAGGGGCCTCGGTATACAAGGCCAAAAGATTGGGGGGGAAGAAGAAAAAAAGCGAGAGAAACTCTTACCAAAAAAAATCTTCACTAGAAAGTGGAGGTATACTGATAAATGGATGTAACATCTACATGTACTCTTCAAGTTCCAAATATTGAGATTTCTTCTCAATGATATGGACCATCCTTTATCCTGCCTAATGTCCACAATTTGTTGAAGTATTGGTGTTATTATATTATTATTGTTAAGAAAATGAACCCTAAGCCGAACTCAACATCAAAAAGTAGCTCATGAAGTGAGAATTGTTCAAAACAATAAGGGGTCGTTTGGTAGAGTGTATTAGTAATGCTTGTATTAATTATACATAGATAATTTTTATGCATCGTTTGGTTTGGTGTATTAAAAATTGCATGCATTGCATAAAAATATTAATTTACGAAATATCCTCCACAATTATAGTGGAATAGATGTAAAAAGGGTTTTGAAGGGTAATTGGGTCTTTAATCTGCTAATGCATGCATTAAATCCCTTGCATTACTAACTAGTGCTAATTCATGGTATTAGTAATGCACCCTTTAATACACAATAGAGTGTATAACTAGTGCTTGCATTAGTTATACATAGGTTGAAAAAGTATACCAAACAAGGTATAACTAATACACATAATTAATACATGCATTATTTAGCTTAATACACTCTACCAAACGACCTCTAAAAGGATAATAGTTCATTGTCTCAATCAACAGCAACATACCAGTATAATCCCACAAGGTGAGACCTGGGGAGGGTAATCCCACAAGGTACGCAGACCTTACCTCTACCACATAGGTAGAGTTAATTCTCTCAATCAATGCGAGAAACTCTAACACCTCCTCGCCAGCATACCCAACACCTAAATTGCTCGGACTCTCCAAAAATGTTGCCGCACCCGTGTAGGATCCTTCAAAAATACATATTTTTGGAGGATCCGACATGCACCCGTCGACATTTTTGAAGAGTCCGAGCAACATAGCCCAACACTAACACTGGACATCTAGAGCGTAGACAATATAATATATGGGTCCAACAACACATGAAGTGAGGACCACCAATGATCATATAAGGAGACAACAACACCTTCAGCCCCAATTATCCATTGCTCTTCTTTTGTAATTTTTATTTTTTTATAATTAAGACTATCACCCTAACAATACTATGAACCTTGAGAGCTCAAGTTATCTACTGGTCTATTTGGCTTGAAAGAAATAGCAGAATTTTTTAAGTCAAAGAAGAAACATACAGAGCCTTAAACTTAGATGCATTTTGTTGATCGTTTTTTGGTGCAAACTAGTTTTGTACCAAATGTAGATGATATTTTAGACGCAATAGCTGATCTGCATTTTGCACAACTTGAAATTACGCCTGTTGCACTGGCTTAGTGCAAACATTGTATGCAATATATTAATTACTCATAAAGTAAATACTATGAACCCTAAGAGTGTGTCTAATAAAAGGTTGTAGACTTTTCTGATCCAAAAGAGATGTAGATATTTCTAGGAATGTTATGTTTTACTCACTTTTTGAGCTACTATACATGAATCGCATTCTAGTCATGTACTTTTTTTGGATGAAGCAATAAATTTTACCAGTAATGTTTTTTTTTTTTTGGATATGATGGCTACCTCCAACAAGGGATAATTACAGATTTCCTATCAAATCTATAATCTGATCTATATCATCTATACAAAGCTGTTTACACCAAAAAAGTAGAGATACTATATAATTCCATTTTAACTTTGTGGATGGAATTGGATCTATCTTCAAAACATCTTCCATTTCTTTCTTTCCAGACTGACCACCATACACATGATGGTATTAGCTTCCACCATCTTTTTTGACTCTTACTGCCTCCCCTCCTAATTCAGCAACTCAACAGATCTGATGTATGTTCTGGCATTGTCCAGTTCATGCTTGTGATGTTGAGAAACAGGTTCCAAATTTGAGCAGTAAACTTACAATGCAATGCAGGAAGAGATGGTTATTTGTTTCCCCCGTCAAGTTGCACAGAAAACACCTAGGGACCAGCTGCCTGCCTTTCTTCTGTAGAACTTCTCCTGTTAAACATGCTCTCTTTATCACTAACCAGGTTAAACACTTTACTTTTGTAGGAATGTCATTCTTCCAAAAGTAATTCCAATTATATTGTGGGCCCCCTGTCATCCCTTGTAGTCCTCTTTTGTATATTTACGGTCATGTTAGGGATGTTCATACATAGAGTCACAATAGATCTCTTGGTTATGATTTCACAAATCTTCACTTTATCGGGTCAAAACTTGGTTTCAAAGATTCAACTTTCAAGAGTCTTTCTTGTGTTAATATAAGGTCCTCAAAACGTATCAAGACGGAAGTTGTTCTCTTAGTCATCATGTTGCCTCTAAAGTACAATATTATGTTCCAATGGGTTATAACAACTGTCTTTGCAGAATGTGAGGTGAATGAGATTTAATTAACTATGTTATATTGGTCCCAAAAGATTTTGGTCCTCATGTCGTCCGTCTTCGGCTCAACTCCTTTTTTCTTTTAGTCAAGAAATCCATCTGGGGCCACCCCATTGAACCCTAAGGACCAACTGCAACCCACGAAACTCAAGAATAATTTTCCCTCTCCTCTACCCTTCTCCACTTAAATAACAGGTTTAGTTTGTGTGGCGCAGGGCTCACACATATGACTAGGTCACAAGTTACACAACTTTTGCCACTTGAACTAAGCCATGGGGTTTAGAGTTGCTTTCTCACCTCCGTTTCTCTACTATAGCTTCTTCAACAGCTTGCTACCTTCACTATGCACAGCAAACAATCACCCCTAACCCCTTTCATTTCCTCGTCTCTAACAATTTTGAGTTTAATAATAATAAAATGTATTATGTACCTCTTCTCAGTTTAACCTTCAAAATTCACGAGGACCAATTTGATTAGTGCACCCCAATCCTATTCCTTTTTCTTGTTACCAAATGTACAAACATAGAGAAAGGTGGTTTATATTTTGGATGAAGCCTGATCTCATCAAGTTTTACTGGTTTGTGGAGAAATTCACTTTTTTTTATTCTCCCATTTGTAATTACATCTACAACCTCTAGTGATTTTGTGTACCAGGCTACCTCACAAATTTCCGAATCAAAGCAAATTATTACATAAAGAATTCTTTGCAATTACTTAATTATTTAGTAGCTGCTGTTTGAAGCATTGCAGTAATTTAGTTTCATGAAAACAAAGAGTTCAGCACCAGTGCAATCATTCCAAGCAAGCAAATCATAAAATACACTTATTTTGCTAATATACTGCAACTTTATCTTCCAAAAATAAAAACTGATAATTTAACGACCTTCAACTGAAGTATGTACTTGTCCGTCAAGTATTTCAGCTAAAAAAAAGTACCTCGATATTGGGCTGCCGAATATCTGAAGCATAAAACAACCGCAATTTGAACTTCTTCAGTCTGTAAGGCTGATCACTAGCAGTTCGAACTGGCACTGCATTTCCAATAAAGTAAAACACTTCACAAAAAGTTCCACACACAAACAAAAAAAAATAGTATTTTTACACTAAATTTGTATTGAAATGGAGTTGACCGTCGATATTATTGAAATTGCAGAAAGGAGAAAGCATTTGGATGAAGGAGAGTTGATTCTTCTGAGAAGATTCTTCAACAAGAGGAGTACGGAGGACCATAACCACAGGAGTGATCTCGTCCAATAGCATTCGGCCAAGTGTTGAGTTCGCCGGATCCATTATCGCCGGTGACTGAGATTGAACTGACTCGTCGTAACTCGTGACTCGTCGCCGGTGCCGGCTCGCTTGATCTCACCGGCGATTATGCTCAGATCCAGAGTTGTGTATAAGGAAGAGAAAATTGAAGTGTGATGAGAATTATGGGCTACTTGGCCCAAACCAAACTAAATGGGTGTAATGCTTATTAGTCCAATTTTTATTTTCACTTTTAATAAATTTAGGATAATAATCTCGAGATAAAATATTTATGATTTGTTAATATTTTTTTTTATTTATAAATTTTGAAATTATTTATATCATAATTGTGATATTATTTTGTGTGAGATGATAATTTTATAAATATTAAAATTGAGATAAAATCATATATTCAATCCTTTTAAAAGAAAAATCTCAAAGTCATTTAAGAAATTGAGAAATAAAATAATGTTTATCGATAAAAGAATATTCATTGAGTAATTTTTATTTTTATTTAATTCTCATATTATAATTCTTTAGTTATCAATGATTTTGCCTAATAAATAAATATTCTCTTTATAGTTATTTTATGCGATATCTATGTCCTTCAATTTTGGTGTATGCACAAGTAAAACACATGTCTTACTTGACGTCCTACGTGACAATTCACATCATACGCGACATCCTACGTGTATTGTGTCATGCAGGACACGTGTATCTACTTGTTCAACTTTATATAAATTTAAGTAGTATTTATTTTTACACACCCAAAGTTGAAGGACTAATGTCGATTGAGCCAAAGTTAAAGAAAATATTTACGTGTTATGCTTATGATTTTTTGAATAACTTATTCACAACCTAAAAGGTTTAAACGTATCTTTTAACTAAGGCTTAGTTTATAATAACATTTATGTCATTTAACTTTAGAGGTGTATAAATACAAACTTAAACTATCATAAAAATTAAATAAGTATATACACACGTCCTAAATAATAAATCTCACACCATTTAACAGACAAAATACATATGTACCACCAAATTAAAGAATACATTTATATATTTTCTCAGCTAAATATCTTTCACTTAATTTCAATTTGACTTTCTTTCACTAAAATAATATACGTTACCCCAATATTATAATTGAAGGAATTAATTTCCACCAAATTTTGACTTCAATGTAGACCAATGCCATTGACCATAATATTAACACTCTTTATCAAAATGAGTTGTCGTTGAGTGGTGGGATTGCCTTCGCTTTTATTTATAGTTTTCGAATTCAAACTGTGAGTATAGGGAAGATTTTATTGGAAGCGCCATCCCTGAATGAACGTGCAGTATGTCACAATCTCTAAATTTAATCGAAACTCTAATTCGGGATTCGAACACCCATGGAAAACAAAAAAAAAAACTCTTTAAGAACCAATTAAAATTCCCCACTCGCAGTTGTCACACGCGCTCCCGCACTAATGTCAGTGCGCCTTCTAAACCACCCACACTCCTCCGCCCTTCTCCGTTTTCACTTCCGTAACTCTCTTCGTTCATCACCCTTGAGTTACTCTTTTTCCCATTCCGCTATGGCTTATCGTCCAAACTACCGAGGCGGTCGCCGTGGAGGCGGCGGAGGAGGAGGACGCGGTGGTGGAGGCCGTGGTGGCGGTGGTCGTGGAGGAGGAGGACGAGGTGGTGAACAGCGATGGTGGGATCCTGTATGGCGTGCTGAACGCCTTAGGCAACAGGCAGCTGAGGTACTGTTTTAATCATCACTGGTTTTTGGTTCATTGCTCTAGCATTTGTTAGAAATGTGTAAATATAGATGTATGGCTGCAGAAACCGAAGAAGAATTTAAACAGTGCGTACATGTGTTGCTATATTATCGAGATTTGGGCTAGAAGAAAAGGTGTAGTGTTTTGTAAATTTATAACAGGACAGAGGGAAGAATTTAGTTAGAGTTTTGACATAGGAAAAAAGTGTAAGGTGCAGGATCAAAGTTCAATCACAACCAATTCATCACTTATAATAAAACTCATGGTTTTTGATTTGATCTTCCAACTTAATGAGGATGATATGAACTTCGACAGGAGATTGTGGAGGACGAGGCTGTGGAGGACACAGATTACGATAGAAGTTTAGTAGGCTGTAGGGAGTATTGCATTGTCTTGTTGTCCATCCATACTAGTAGTCCTAGTAATACTCTTGTAGTTTTTTGTTCATAGATTTCTATTAGTATATGTTTCTTCTTGTACGTGGACTATCATATTATTTTGTTGTAGTACCACTTTGTTACTATATGTTGTTTTTGTACTTCCATTACTTCCTTTTCTGGATTGCTTTGGACTGCTTTTTTCTTGTGCTAAGGGTCTATAGGAAACAACGAGGTAGGGGTAAGGTACCTCACACCGGGTATGTTGTCGTTGTTTATAAACTTGTGATGTCTATGTTTATGCTTTTGTGAATACAATTCAAGTGATTGTTGGCGTGTTTAAAGTTAACATTGTGATTTTTGGTTGTAGATGGAGGTGATGAATGAGAATGAGTGGTGGGGGAAGATGGAGCAGTTTAAGAGAGGAGGCGAGCAGGAAATGGTTATAAGGCGGAATTTTAGTAGGGATGACCAGCAGAAGTTGTCTGATATGGCGTATCAATTAGAACTTTACTTGTAAGTGGTTTGATCTTGAAGTGAAACTGTGGCAATCACTAATCGAAATTTGGTTCGTTGTCCTTTGTTTTGTATTCCATCGGAAACAACCTCTCTACCTCCCAAGGTAAGGGTAAGGTTTGCGTACACACTACCCTCCCCAGACCCCACTTGTGGAACTACACTGCGTATGTTGTTGTTCTTTGTTCTGTATTAAGCATGGGCTGTGCTTCCATTTCAATCATTATGAACTTAAATTTATAATTAGACAGAGATTACGAAGACAAAATGTACGTGAAATTTGAGTGATCTTCCTTCTGTAGTGCATAAAGATGACAAAATATACAAAAGCAAAAGAATTCTTCAAAGATGTTTATGCTGTGTCAAAACAAACTTACTTTTTTCTCCAAGCATATCCTAAAGCTTTGAGAACTGAGAATCGTGAACACTGCATACATCCTCTATTCCCTTTTTTGGTTAAATTCATAAAAACGAGTATAGGAAAAATGTGTCGGGGAATTTGAGGAAAAATTTGTGTTACGTTTCCTGCAAATAAGATATGGTTGTGAGAGTGAAGTTAGTGAACTTCATATTATAATATGACTTTTGTATTTGTGATCTGTTAATCTTCATACAACTAATGGTTGCAAATGCGCAATGAATCTAGTAGTTGCACAATTTATTTAAGATGTACACCATTTAGTTAATTCATTTCAAATCACATGGAAGCAAGTTGTCTCAAAAAGCCTACAATCTCTTACAATCGATGCAAACTTAGTGAAAATCAGGTATAAATGTAAAAAAAGATATATTTTAGACGATACTAATCAGTTGGATTAAGGCTTAGGCATGTTGGTAGCTTACTTTTGGCCCAGTGTTCACTAGGAGTCCTTAATCATGTTAGAGATTTGTATGCAAGTATTATAGTGTTGGAGAGTCTAAATTATTGAATACTTGATAGTTAAGATTCATATGGCCGGTCTCAACTAGCGTCAGATTGAGGTATATTTTTTATTTTAAAATATGTAATTGATACATTTTTCCCTACCTTAAATTAATAGGATTTTTGTAAGTAACTGACATACAGAAGATGAAAGGCAGACATGTTACTTACACTTCTCAATGTATGGTAATTGCAATAACTTATGTGTGCTACATGATATTTTCTTATTTCCTTTGTTTAAAATGATGGAAGAAGAAACTAAACCTGGTAGATAAATCGGCTCCACCCTCTCATTTAAAAACTAAATTTTCTTTCCTTGTCGCTTCACCATTAAAAAGCACTATTTTATGGTGTTCGTAGTAAAGTAAAGTGTTTACTAATTGTCCTATCCATGCCTTTTGTATTTGCTGGAAGAAAGCCATGCTTATAACAAGGGAAAGGCACTTGTTGCAAGCAAAGTCCCACTGCCAAGCTATCGTGCTGATCTTGATGAGCGTCATGGATCTACACAGAAAGAGGTATAGTACTGCCATCTTACTTTTAGCTGGTGAGAATGTTCTTTCACTTATCAGTGCTGATGATTTGCTTGTGTTGCTGGTTTTAGTTAATGTATAACTTAACTGTAACCACACTAATGAAAGAATAACTAAACTGTAACCATGTCGCAGATTAGGATGTCTACAGAGATTGAGGAAAGAGTCGGAAATCTATTGAGTAGTTCACAGGACACAGTATCTGCTGGGACTTCCTCTTCAACATCTAATTCTGCCAAATTATCATCCAAAGCTGTAGAAACAGCCAAACCCAAGTTGACTATAGAGGATGATACTGCCACCAAAAGACTTAATGTGGAACTTAAACAGAAACAGGAAAAGACGAGGGTATAGTTTTTTCTCTCGATTTTATTAGTCCTTCATCTTATTTTTCGATGGTACTTTCTAGATTCAGCAGTTGAACTGTTTTTTAATTATTCTGCTAGGAAAGTGAAAAAGTCAAGGCAATGATCTCATTCAGAGAAAAACTTCCAGCATTTAAAGTGAAATCTGAATTTATGGAAGCTGTTGCAAATAATCAGGTGAGATATCTGTAAAAGTTACTTCTGCAACAACAATGCGTGATGTTTCAGTTAATTCTTTTTTTCCAAATTTTCAATCCTGCTGATTGCACATACAACTTTACTTAACTCTAACTCTTGCAATATGCACTTAGAAACAACTAGCATCTTGATGTAAAATGTGATGAAGAAAGTGTGGTGAATTGCCATGCCTACATGTATTTGGTGTACCGTATGGAAGGAAAGGACTGCTAGATGTTTTGAGACAAAGCTAGTCCAATTCAGCAAATAATGTTGAAGTGTATACTTCTGTTTTTTAATTGTAGATAGCACTGTTATGATGCAGATCTATATATATATATATATATCCAAAAGAAGTGTATACTTCTGTTATCTTGTTGGTGTTAAGAGGAACTTGTAAATGAAGTAGAATTGATACTTAGTATCTTAATCCCTAAAGATTATAATGGGATTTTTCTTGCTATTTGCTTTTTGTACGTACTACAGCACTTTCTTAGTGCTTCCACTTTTATGAAACTTACATCTTTTCAAAAAAAAAAAAGGTAAGGAAGAGTTACTTCTAGAAGCAGTTCTGTCAACTGCATTCTTTGTTTATTTTCATCCTTTTTTCTCAGGAACACTTTGAAAGTAGTTTTACGGAAAAATTGTCCTGTGATGGAAATGCATTTCATTGGTAAATATTTCTGCTTGCAGGTTAATTGGCATGTTTGCAATAAATTTTCCTTTTGTTAGTCTAATTCAATTTCCTGGTGGTTTGTGGCACTTCGATGCTTTTGAATCACATTATTAGACTTTTAGGGCTTTTACAGGAAGAGCATACTCACTATATGGTCAATACAGGTCTTGGTAGTTTCTGGAGAGACTGGTTGTGGAAAGACAACCCAGCTCCCTCAATTCATTCTAGAAGAGGAGATATCATCCCTTCGTGGTGTTGATTGTAACATTATATGCACTCAGCCTCGCCGTATATCTGCAATATCAGTTGCTGCTCGAATATGCTCTGAAAGAGGAGAGAGTCTTGGTGATACTGTTGGCTACCAGATTCGTCTGGAAGCGAAGCGCTCTGCTCAAACACGGTTGCTATTTTGCACAACAGGAGTGTTACTGCGGCGGCTGGTATTTGTCTCTTGAACTCTTTTTTGCCAAAACTTGTGTAAATTCCTTGTTCACTGTTTCATCTTTGAAATAGGACAGGGCAGTTTGGTACTTGCAATGCTCGACATGCCTATTATTTTTTGTTCCTCCACATCTGCCACTAAGCTCTGTGTATTTGGAGAGTCAAAATTTTAGACACGTCTTCATGTGTGCCGGAATATGCTCAAGAATGGAGGATGAAGGAAACTTAATATATTTTCTGCATAATGGGCTTGATATTATTTGTATAATTGTCTATGTAATTATTATCTTGGATTAATTCTACTGATTTAGAGGTTTTGTATCTATTAGAAGGTCTGCGTACACACTACCTTCCCCAGACCCCCACTGTGTGGGACTACACTAGGTATGTTGTTGTATTTATTAGAAGGAAAAGTGATTTCCCCCCTCTTCCTTTCGGATATAGGTTCAGGACCCTGATTTGACTGGTGTTAGCCATCTCCTTGTTGATGAAATCCATGAAAGAGGCATGAATGAAGACTTCCTCTTGATAATTTTACGTGATCTCCTTCCTCGACGACCTGATTTGCGTCTCATTCTGATGAGTGCTACTATTAATGCTGAGTTGTTCTCCAAATACTTCAGAGATGCACCCACGATTCATATACCGGTATTGTGTTTTAGTTTTGTGTATCTCCAAATTTCAGGACATGTACAGCCATAATGTTTCGCTTCTAATTTTCTTAGGCTTAATATTCCAGGGTTTGACATATCCAGTGGGAGAGCTGTTTCTTGAAGACGTGTTGGAGAAGACTCGTTACCTTATAAAATCCGAAGCAGACAATTTCCAAGGAAACTCAAGGAGAAGGATGAGGCAACAAGATTCTAAAAGAGATCCTCTGACTGATCTTTTTGAGGCATGGTCTTTTCCTTTATTGTTGATGAAATTGAAATAATTTTTTTTTTGTTTCTCTTGAAAATGGACTTACTTGATGAATTAGACTTGGCAGTTTGTCTAGAACCTACTATGAAGTTATTGTTACTGTGTTTCCTTATGTTTTCAGTTAAATTGTTCAACATAAATTGGGATGGAGAGAGTAGTTGTAGAGTGTAACATAAGAGCTTTTAGTATCCAAGGTTTATCTCCCCCCCCCCTCCCTCATGAAACGGCTCTGCTGGAATGGATTCCATAGTACCTGAAGCACTGGAGTGATCCAATATCCAAGAAGAGGCCTAGAAAGTACTTGGCTCTACTCATTTACAGAGCTAAACCACTGTCCAGTGCCTGGCAGAGCTAAGTCAGGATTAAATCTTTTACTCTACTCTTTATCCCCATCTTCTCCCAGGCTAAAGGGGTTGGGGGTAGACAGGACAAAGTTGTTCAAAAAAAATAACCAGAGAGATGCTTATTGTCTTTGATGCAATGGTGAACAATGACTAATACTACATCCATTTCAATTTATTTGTCTCATTTTGGCTGGGCACAAAGTTTAAGAAAGTAAATAAAACTTTTGAATCTTGTAGTCTTAAATTAAAGATATGTAGAATTTATCAAAATGCCCTTTAATCTTGTGGTCTTAAACATGTTATGTGGAAAGTTTTAGAATTAAAGAGTTGCCAAAAAAAAGAAGAGGAAAGAGACATTCTTTTTGAAATGGACTAAAAAGGGAAGTAAGACAAACACATTGGAACGGAGGGAGTATTGATTATGTTTCATGTCTGCTTTACCTCCTTAATAAGGAGTCATTTTAGTTTGTTGCAACATATGAAGCCAAATCAATCATGAGAGCTTCCTGTCCTGTGGATGCCTTGAATGGCCTCATAACTTGAGTATCAAAATGCTCGTATATCTTATCGAACAGTTGCTTCATGTACTTAATTTCTATGATGATTGTCCTCCCTAAAAGAAATTGATATGTGGGGGATGTGAGGCAGTGAACCAGGTGGTTCACATTGGGGGTAGAATTGCCGCCAGCTTTATGCTTGACAGACCCTATCAAATTAAAAGTTTCATTGTGGAGGACATCTATTTTCCTGTACTTAATAGCCAATTCTAAAAGCAGACTAATTAACTTTGAATCATTCATTTGATTATGTACTGTGAATACTGTGTTCTGTCAGAACTTGTGGTCTTCATCCTTTAGTTATTTACTCATTTCAAGAGGAATGCATGACCAGTTAGTGAGCTTTTTTATTGTAACTGAACTTTTAAAAATGACAAAGTTTCTCTTCACATGCATATTTTAATTCTCTTACCAAGTAGACTCTTATTGAAGATTTCTGGTTGTAGGATGTGGACATTGGTTCACATTACAAAGGCTACAGCATGACTACAAGACAATCTCTGGAAGCATGGTCTGGTTCACAGCTTGATTTGGGTCTTGTACGTACTTTATCTTTTACCAACTAAAGGAGTTTTATTCATGTCGAACATTTCGATTTATAGTTCCTTATTGAAAGAGGGGTTTGGTTGAAGGCATATTTATTGCATTGGTTGCATGGGTTCTCTTGTTTCTTAGCTTTGATTGTTTTTATTCCATTGCTTTGAATAGGTGGAAGCATCAATTGAATATATTTGTCGCTGTGAAGGTGAAGGTGCAATTCTTGTGTTCCTATCCGGTTGGGATGAGATTTCTAAGCTACTTGATAAAATTAAGGCTAACAACTTCCTTGGAGACACCAGGAAGGTTTTAGTCCTCCCTCTTCACGGTTCAATGCCAACAGTAAATCAACGAGAAATATTTGATCGTCCACCTGCTAACACGAGGTACATTCTTTGTTTAGCATAAGCTGGATCTCCAAGAATCCACATTCTTTAATCAATAGGTTGATCACCCTTTATCAATAATACCATTGCTCAATCATTTATCTCTTCAGGTGGATAATTACTTTTTCTGTTATTTCTTGTTGTTGAATGGTGAATTTTCATTGTCAATCACATAAACTAATAAAGCAGTAAGATATGAATCAAAGTACACAGATTTCAGCTGTAGTTGAGCAGCTGCTAAGACTGATAGTTTATACTAGCAGCTCATCAGTCAGTTTTTCTTTTTTAAAATTAAATATCTTTAATCTGATCATGCAGGAAAATTGTGCTTGCAACCAACATAGCTGAGAGCAGTATAACTATAGATGATGTCGTGTATGTCATAGACTGTGGGAAGGCGAAAGAGACTAGCTATGATGCACTTAACAAGCTAGCTTGTTTATTACCATCATGGATTTCAAAGGCCTCAGCACATCAGGTAATTAAAAATGCAATATATATTATAGGAGATTGATATATTTGGAGTCAAATTCATTCAACTTCATTTACCTTTATATTTATGGCTTATTGGAGATTTTTGATTATCTGCAGAGGCGTGGTCGTGCGGGCCGTGTACAACCTGGAGTTTGTTATAGGTTGTATCCGAAACTAATACATGATGGTATGGCACAATATCAACTACCTGAGATTCTTCGAACACCATTACAAGAGCTTTGTCTCCATATTAAGAGTTTGCAGTTTGGCGCCATTGAATCCTTTTTGGCCAAGGCACTTCAACCTCCGGATGCTCTCTCTGTCCACAATGCTATTGAACTTCTCAAAACTATTGGAGCTCTGGATGATACAGAAGAACTTACTCCACTTGGTTTGTGTAGTGCATATGTTTTTCTCTATATATTCCACGTGGAACGTTTACTTATAACATTTCTTTACAGGACGCCATCTTTGCACTCTACCGCTGGATCCAAATATTGGAAAGATGCTTCTGATGGGGTCCATCTTCCAATGTCTGAACCCTGCACTGACTATTGCTGCTGCTCTGGCACACCGTGATCCATTTGTCCTTCCAATAAACAGGAAAGAGGAAGCAGATGCTGCTAAAAGATCCTTTGCTGGTGATTCTTGCAGGTTAAACCAAATAAAATTAATGGTTTATACGCTTCTTTCTCTGGCTTCCATCAGGGACATCACTCTGTGGGATAAAATATTACCTTATTCATGTGAAAACAATCTTCCTTTTGATGCAGCGATCATATTGCACTTCTTAAAGCATTTGAAGGATGGAAAGATGCTAAACGTTATGGAAAAGAAAGAACCTTCTGTTGGGAAAATTTCTTATCTCCTGTAACCTTGCAGATGATGGAAGACATGAGAAATCAGTTTGTTGACCTACTGTCAGATATTGGTTTTGTGGATAAATCACGAGGAGCCAAGGTAAATTCTCCGAATTTCTTTTCCTTGAACAACTGATGCACATATACTCCCTTCACTCTAATGCTGTCTAGGTCTGGTTTGACCATGTCTTGTCGTAAATTTTTACTATTTGGTGAAGTGTGTATATCACGGTGTAGAAGAAGCAAATAATATTAATCTTCTGATTCTAGTCCATCTAGCAGTACTTAAAACACCCATCCATGATCAAGATTAAGAGACAGTGATCTTATATTGCAGGCATACAATGAATATAGCAATGATTTAGAGATGGTATGCGCCATCCTTTGTGCAGGCCTCTACCCAAATGTCGTGCAGTGTAAAAGAAGAGGAAAGCGTACAGCATTTTACACGAAGGAAGTTGGAAAAGTAGATATCCACCCAGCATCTGTTAACGCTAGTGTTCATCTTTTCCCTCTTCCGTACTTAGTTTACAGTGAGAAAGTCAAGACTTCAAGCATTTATATCAGAGATTCAACGAACATATCCGATTATTCTCTTCTTATGTTTGGGGGTAATCTCACTCCAAGCAAAAGTGGAGACGGCATTGAAATGCTTGGAGGCTATCTTCACTTCTCCGCATCAAAAAGTGTGTTGGATTTAATAAAGGTTTGTCTTTCGATTTCTGCAACAATTTCATCTTTGTGACATACATCCTTATCACTTCAAAACGTAAACTTGTTTGCTCGCGTGTCCCAAATTTTGCAGAAACTGCGAGTGGAACTGGATAAAATATTAAAAAGGAAAATCGAAGAGCCCCACTTTGACGTCTCAGTCGAGGGAAAGGGTGTAGTTGCTGCTGTGGTTGAGTTACTTCATAGTCAAGACATACGGTACTAACTTATACGAAACGTTTTACCGTTCATTTTTAGCAACTAGTAGTGAGCAAAATCATATATAGATTATGATGGCTCTTGAGTGCAGAAACATATATTGATAACAGAAGGTTTGAGGCCCCTTTGTTGTAATAGTGTTAGCATAGAGATGCAGGGGCAGATCTAGCAGTATAGTTGTGGGTTCGTTTCGACCTATAACTTTTAGTCTAGACCGGGATTTATCTTATGTAAAATATACTGAAATTGCTGAAAATATTGAACTATGAACCCACAACTCGAATAAGGTGATGGGTTCAGTGGTTGAAACTCGAGTCCAAGGCTCATTGAGTTTAAATTTTGGATTCTGCCTCTAAGAGGTAGATAATTTTGTAACAATTTCAAAAATGATTCGCTTTCGATTAAACAACAATGTTATATATGCAAAAATTATTACAACTGATCAATCTGCAGATAAACATATATTGATTTATTTAGAATTTAAGTTATAATTGTACATTGTAAAAACGAAGTAAACACAATCTCATGTTCTAACTAAACTTTTAACTATCATATTTATAGGATCTAACAATATACATGCAATTATCTTGACATTAGCAAACAAGTCATAACGATTAACATTGATTTATTTTATTTTTTATGTCAATGTTTTTTACTCGTTCGATTGACTTATTTTAGGTGCTTTTAAGTCAAAATAACTTTTAAGCAGTTTTGAAGTGTTTAGGTAAAGTTAAAAAATGCTTACAAGCACTTATTTAACTTGTGACTTTTGGCTTATAAGTCATAAGCCAAAAGCCAAAAGCCAATCCAAACAGGCCCTAACCTATATTTATTCGACACATATTTTAAGAAAACTTATTTTAAAGATGTATTTTACTATACTAACCTTGTTAATAATATATTGAAACTCTAAATTTGAATACTTAATACTAAAGAATTATTTGAGGTAAATGGTATAATAATCTCAAGATAAAATGTAGAATTAGTTTATCCAGCGTTTGATTTATACCATAATGATAAGATAATTTATTAGTTCCGCTATAATTATTCACAACGGACCCAACCAAATGACGCCTAACAATTTGTTTGGATGATTGTTACGTGTTGCTTCATAATGTATCGTATTGTATTGTATTGTTATGTATTGTTTTGATAAATACAATGTGTTGGATAAATCCTATCGTCCTCCATCGTTACATAATTTTTTCCACCCATAATTTGAATGATAAACCTACCAGAAAAGTTGGGTAGTAATTAGAACTATTACGAAAAGATAGGATAAAAGACAAAATATAATTATTAAATAATAAATAAAGACAAAATGAGAAAAAAATATTAAGGTAACGACGCATTACATAAAATGAATCTTTTCGTTGTTAATGATGAATTAAAATGATACGATACAATAAAATGATAATCTCGGGATAAAATGGAGAATTATTTTATTTGGGTAGTTATTTAATTCATGGTTGTCACTTGTCTTATGCACACTTGGTTAACTCCGCCATTGCAGCTTTTAGATTTGTCTTATAAATGTTCTCTGTTTTCCTCCGCCACCATTAACAGTAACACCGCCGTCGCTCCTCCATTAACTCGTTCTCTCTAACTCAACAATGAGCTGCTCATCTTCTTTGATTCTTCCTTCCATTTCTTCGAATGGATTTCGAAGATTTAGTCCTTTGAAATTGGATAAGTCTAGGGTTTTCATGAGTAGCATTTCCGTTGGATCACGAATTGCCGCCGTTGATGATGCTCTGTTCGCTGATTACAAGCCTACCAATGCTTTTCTCTTCCCTGGACAGGTAAATCTCTTCTGCATTTCACATTTCTCCAATTAATCGATTAGATTCTCGAGTTTGATTGAAAAATTCGCCACATATATTTCAATTATGTACTTCATGTGACTGAAAGTAATTCGTTATTATTTGCTATTGAATTGAAATTATGATAATTGCTAAGTACTTGATAAGATTTTGAATGGGAAAGCATTAACGTTGTGGCTAATGAAGTGGGTGAACTAACAACCATGAGATCTCACGTTCAAATCCATTGTATATACAACAAAAACTACTCCCTCCGTCCCGTTAATTTGATTTGTCACAGAGTTTAAGAAAAAAAAAAACTTTTGAAACTTGTGTTTGTGTAGCTATATACATTATTTTTTAAGGATAAAATAAATATTTTAAAGTTAAATTATTACTAAATATAGAAATATATCATTCTCTTTGGGACAGACTAAAAAGGAAAGTAAGTCGTATAAATTAGAATATAGGGAATAGGTGAACTCTTTTCCGTCTATCCTAGCCTTGGTGGACATAGTATAGATAGAGTTATCTGATATCTGTGGCTGTTGTGGGAGGTGACAGGAATTCCTTGGAATTAGTGGAGGTGTGAGCAAGCTGGCTCGGACACCATTGTTACAAAAAAAACGGATTTTGATGGGAAAAAAAGTATATATGGTATAATTGTATTATTTCATCAAAGTTGGATTGAAAATTTTCTAGCTTTGAGGTTATTTTGTGTATTTGTGTTAAATTCTATGTTCAGTTGTCTAATAACTTGGTTAGTACTTCTTGCTGAGTAAAATGGTGATAATTACTTGATTATATTTGGTCTATTGGATTAGATTTTGAAAAATTGTCAGAAGCTTGAGACTAGGAATATTATCCTGTTAGTATCTCCAGCTTTGTATTACCGCCAAAATGCTTCAACTTCTCTGGCTATCTTTAAGCAGCTATAGACAGATGTTGCTCGGACTCTTCAAAAATGCCAACCGGTGCGTGTCGGATTCACCAAAAGTAGTGTATTTTTGAGAATCCGAGATGGGTGCGGCTTCAAAAGTGGAGAGTCCGAGCAACTAATGCCCGCCTATAGTTCAAACCTATATGTCCACGGTTAATTGAGTGAGTATCTGGTCTCTTGGTTATCATGGTAGACCGTTAGTTTCTAGAATAGTCATGTCACTGCAATCACAAGAAATCCAATTTCATGGCAAACTATTTTATCAGCACTATATCTCTGCAGGGGGCACAAGCTGTTGGAATGGGTGCAGAGGCTCAGAAGGTGCCTGCTGCAGCTGAATTATACAAGAGAGCAAATGAAATCATGGGGTAAATATGATGGATCAAGTCTCATAAATGCTCTGATCAACAATCTATAAACATTTTTAAAAATGTTTCCTCATAATTCGTGTTCCTAATTTTTTGGATTGAGTTGAAACTAATAGATATATTGATTGATAATTATGCATTTTATGTTAATATTTCTTCATCCTTGCTTACAGGTTTGACCTTTTGGATATTTGTATTAATGGTCCAAAAGAGAAGTTAGACTCCACTGTTCTAAGCCAGGTATCGTCTCATCATATTTTTCTTGTTTTTGAATCACACCTCTTATTTGGTATTTACAGTTATGTGAAACAACTTGTTCATAACTAAAACACATTGATCCCGGTAAATCACACATACAAAAGGAACAGCAGAAGGTTTTGCAATGCATGCACGTTTTGCTTTCAGTAAACAGAGGAAGTGTTATAGATGATGTTTGTGATGACAATAGGATGTAACTTATACAATCATTTTTGACTTGCTCATAATTTACTTGTTCCCAGCCAGCAATCTATGTCACTAGCTTAGCTGCAGTAGAGATACTCCGTGCTCGTGAGGGGGGTCAGCAAATAATTGATTCGGTTGACGTCACATGTGGTCTAAGCTTGGGTGAATACACTGCTCTGGCATTTACAGGAGCTTTCAGGTTTCTACCCTACATAACATTATGCTTTAGGAGTAGCTTATGTCTAGATGTACTTCCTTATCCTTCCTACCCTTCAAGATGCAAGTATTTGGATTTCCACTAATCTGATTGCCTTTGCCAGTTTTGAGGATGGGCTTAAGCTGGTTAAGCTTAGAGGAGAAGCTATGCAGGTAATATTAATGATCATAAATTCGTGTCATGCATGGAACTCTGACAATCAGAGGCGAAGCTATGATTTCAACTTTATGGGTTCGGCATTTTATAATAACGATTTTGAGAGACAATAACTGGGTTTTGAATTTAACATATTTAATGAATTTATTAACATAAGTATACTGTTTGAGCAAAATCGACTGGGTTTGGCCGAACCCACATGCAGGCTACTAGCTCTGCCCCTGCTGACAATATCTATTCTTTTTCAGGATGCTGCTGATGCTGCAAAAAGTGCCATGGTTAGTATAATTGGACTGGATTCTGACAAGGTTCAGAAACTGTGTGATGCAGCTAATGAGGAAGTTGATGAAGCCAACAAAGTTCAGATTGCAAATTTCTTATGCCCCGTAAGTTTCTCCAAAACCTTTGTAGCCAAGAATGAATTCCATATTTACTCTACGGAATATTGCATGTGGCTAAGCATTTTCCAGTTTTGTTGTTGCACTATCTTTTTATAGGGAAATTATGCAGTCTCTGGAGGTGTTAAAGGAATTGAAGCAGTAGAAGCAAAAGCAAAATCGTTCAAAGCACGAATGACGGTATTTCCTTTTCCTCTCCAAATGCTAATATAGGTCTTGCCGCCAACTGCTAATGGTGTTTGCTTCTTAACATTGGATTTAATTGTTCCAGGTACGTCTAGCTGTTGCTGGAGCTTTTCACACAAGTTTTATGAATCCAGCTGTCTCAAGATTAGAAGCTGCTTTGAGTGCAACAGAGATCAGAACTCCCAGAATACCAGTAATATCAAATGTTGATGCACAACCACATGCAGATCCAGATACAATTAAGAAAATATTGGCTAGCCAGGTAAGAAACCGACAGTACACAAGCTTAAGTTTATTAAAGATGGTTGGACACAATCTTCTGTGAAATGTTGATTTATCATGTTTGAATGTATGCAGGTGACTTCACCAGTTCAATGGGAGACCACAATGAAAACTCTCCTAACGAAAGGGCTAAAGAAGAGCTACGAATTAGGACCTGGAAAGGTAAAACTCATTGATACTCCACAAATCATTCAGTATCGATTACTTTATGACTAATGATCTTATCGCTTTATCAAGTGCTTGATTTAGACTCCAATGTTTCAGGTTATTGCCGGTATTGTCAAGAGGATGGACAGAGGTGCTGAAATTGAGAACATTGGTGCCTGAGCTTTGTATTGAGAGACATCATCGGTGGTTATTCTCTGAGTGAGTTCGAGCTTGAGTTTTTGAATGTTAACGTCATTATGATCTTTGTTTAAGTAGCGTAATGAACTCGGATTAAAATATAACTTACTGAATCTCAGTAGATATTAATGTGATGAAACCATACACACTATCAGTACTTATGTGATTCCTGATAGTTTCACTTTCACTAAATGTGAAAAGCTGGGCAGAGAAATAAGCTCAGTAGACCATGAGAGAGTGTTGCCTTTTCCAGCGGTTGTGTTTTCTGCTGATGACTAATATCATGTCTGATTGTTTTGTTACTTCAATGATACCATTGTTTGGGCATAGGCATTTTCTTTCTAGCTTTAACTACAACCATCACAAACCTAGCGTAATCCTACGAGTGGGGTCTAAAAAAGATGAGATGTACGCAGACTTTACCTCTACTAAGGGTAAAGAGGCAGTTTCCGTTAGACTAGATCAGAAATTATGGATGTCAATATCATATGCAACTGTTTTAGGCAGCAAGGACAACAACATAATCCAACTCACTACACCAGAGCTATCATGTAACACATGAGCTAGCAGATTCATGTCAACACATTCCACACAACAAAATACATGACATAGAATGAATATACCAGCCAAACGAAGTCGTCCAAACTACCAAGAAGCAATGTTGCACAAACTCTTCAAAAATGTAGCCAGACGCCCCGTAGTACCATACCATTGAACCTCCCTATAATGGGAGTCGTTTGTTCGGATATTCTTTGAATGCTATAGCGAAATGCTGCTAGATCGCACGTATAGTATAATAACATGAAAACCGGTCGTAAAAAGAACTTGGCCATAATAGTAAAATATTGTTACAGAAGATAGAGAGGTCTTGTCCAACTATACCGGCTTGACAACCTGCTACATGCATAAACTGTACAGGTATAGCTTTACTGAGCAGAGCAAACAAAATTGCTAAAATAAAGGACTCCCATGCCCCAACAGAAATATTCCAGGTTGGAACATGGCTCATGATCGAAACACCCCTCTTTCTTAGGTAGAACAACCTCAGTAACGTCCGTCACAAATACCATCCAATCAAATCTCTCTATAACAACATCGTTTGTTCAAGTAGCTATGTCAAGTATCCTTTGCTATAGCGAGATGTTGTTATATGTAATATAAAATATAAACTAATACGAAAATTGGTACCAAAGAGAACTTGACCATGATAGCGAAATGTTGTTATAGAGAATGACTACTATAGAGACGTCTGACTAAACACAAATATTAACAAACAATAGGTGCTTGGAAGCAGATTCAAAGTGCAAAACACAAACCAACATCAAAGGAATTCATAATTTGCTAGATTCATTTCGACGAAAATGAAATTCAATACACGAGCTAGCCAGCAGATTACATTCACTGTTTTTGCATAAACAGAAAAAGGAAATAGAACAAAAACAACTGCCTAAGAGTTATCCAAACACCAAAAACAGAAATTTCCAAACTGAACATTTCTTTTTCGATACGATAAAAGTTTTGAAATTTCCGAATGGAACATAAAAAGATCACTTTCAAAAGTACCAGATTAACAAAAACTTGCAACAGAAACCTATTCAACTACTTATTATAGACATAAACTACACAACTTACTGCTAAAGACTTCAAGGGAAGTTGCTCCTATGTCCTCCAAGATGACAACGACGTACATGGTTTGACCACGGATGGAGCAATCGAGAAGGTGGTGCCCGCCCTAACGGATTTCCAGTATTATCAAATTGTGGAGGGAAAAGATCATAATCTCCACCGATTACATGTGGCATCCAAGGTACCGGAAATGGATGACGCCCCCCTAAAATTCGCAACCCATCAACCACTCTTCTTCTATTAATCACTTTCCTTCTCTTCCTACTCTCCCAAGACTTAACAAACTTCTCTTTCCAATGCCCTCCTCCTCCCGATATCTCACCATCACCAAACTGCTCCGCATATTTCTTCTTCCACAAATCATCACTCGAACCCAAATATCGCAATTCAGAACTCAAACAACTTACTTTCGCTATCTCAACACCCGGAAGTGACTCCAAAATCTTCAACTTAAGGTCAGTCGGAAGTCGCGTAAAGCACGGTGGAAGCACCAAACCAGACTTCTCACACAAATCAATCAACAATGGCAATACAATCCCATCCTTAACATTCCTCCAAAACACAAACACTTCCTTCTCTCCAAAATCCCCATCTACCACCTCATTCAATCCACAATTAGCCCACACAACATTCAAAAACGGAACCAATTGATCTTCGTTTAACGTCACTCTAAACGTGGAAACCAACCCCCCACCGGATAATGACCCATGAGCAATAAAGAACTTCCCTAAAGACTGAAACTTTAACTCAATACAGTGAATCACATTACAGTTATCTCCTTTTACATGATCAATAACCTCAGGCAAGGTGTAAAACAGTGTCTTTCGAGATCCCGAAGACCAATATTTCAAAAATTGAGATACACTAACCTCAGTAAACGTAATAGGATCAAGAAGAACAAACCCAGATTCTACAAAAACAGCATGAACAGCAACCACCAACAGCTTATGGTCACGGCTACCATCGTCATCGTTTAGCTCCTCTGTAAACACTTTCCTCAAAAACCCAGGTACAGAAAACGATTTCGTAAAATTCACATCACTGTAATCTCCATTATCATCTACCTCCATAAACTCCTCCTCCATTTCCTCACCCCCAGGTATAGAGTTTTGAGTTTTCGTCTCGTGGGGTTCCGATTGGTCGATTTGGGTGTCCATTTCTTTCACTATTTCAGATTCTTGAACAATTTGGGTGTCCAATTTTTTCACTGTTTCAGATTCTTGGGCGATTTGGGTGTCCGATTTTTTCAATTTGGGGATATGGGTTTCAGTTGAAATTGAAAACCCAATTGGATTTTGAGTGAAGAAGATGAGATCACCTGAGGTAATACCAATCGATTGAAGCGTATCTTCTTCAGAAGATTGAAGTTTGTCCTTTCGATTGAGAGAAAGATGAATGGAGTTTGGTGTTGATGATGATGGTAATGCTTGAGAGATTCGATTTTTGAGTTCTTGAAGAGTGCAGGATGAAGATGGTACATCGATTTTTATGGTTTCTTTGGTTTCGAAGCATCTGATTCTGAGTTTCATGGTGGCTATGGCTATGGCAATGGCGGTGGAATTTTTTTGACCCTTAGGATATATACTCAAGGATATATACAAATTTTTGTAGGGAGTAATATTTTTTATTTGCATATCGAACTTAAAAAAAGAAGAAGTAGAAATTATTTAATTTCTTAGAAAATGTTTTCTTGTTTTTGTATTAATTTTGCGGTGGTGAGTGTCTGAAGAGGATAAAATGTATGTAAATAATTACGGTCTTTGTGAAGATAGGGATGTTGTTTTGTACAAATCTTCACAACTAAATCATTTCGTCTTTCAAAAGAGTTCCCACTTCCCCCCTTCCCTCCCGATATTACTACTACAAAGAGACTAATCATAGCAAGAGATGAAATAGGATCGGGGTTATTCAAGGTGAAAGAAGTTTCGATCACAGATAACGTTGAATTTCATTTTTTACATTGACGCAGATGATAATTCAATATCGGTGGATCAATGCATTTGTATGTATGTCATCTGATTTTTTTTTATTTACGGCGTTAAGTATTTACACTTTAGATCTCGTGACTCGACCTGTAGATGGTAATATTGTCTTGATTATTGCAATTTAGTGGAGTGAGGATTTGGAGGTAGTAAATTTACATCAACTAATAAGAGGAAGAATGGTGCCCTTATTATTGAAAGTCTTGATCGCGTTGTGGCAAATTATAAATGGTTAACTATGTTCCCAAAATCTAAATCGAAATAAGATTTTTAGATTCGAATTTAATATTTGACTTCCTTGCATGAATTTAGTAATTTTTTTAGCAAAATTGGCTGGAATACAAAAATCCCAACATTTCTCTACCAGTAGTATTTTTTCTACAAAATCTTGAACAAGAGATAATTTTCGACTTCAATTAATCACATTTTGAAATTAGAAGAGGACTTTTGGAAATTAAAATCGAGAATTTCTTGGGTAGACGATGGAGATGCCAACACTAAGTATTTTTCATTTATCTACCCTTAAACAATGTAGACATAATCGTATTACAACAATAAAAGATAAAAAAAAATGGAACTTGGGTCACTAATCCTTTCACATTACTAGAAACACAGGCTTTTTCTAACGTGAATCAATGAGAAATATATATGTAAAAACATGATTTTTTTCATTCATTTCCATCGAACCAATTCACTGGAAAAACGCATGGTAAAAAATAATGAGTATCTCACTAAAATATTGGGAAGCTTCCTAATTTTTTTATGTGAAAATACTACTATTTTTTCTTCACTTATTGATTCAATCAAAATATCAATAAAAGTAATCACTAAATATTTTTCAATGGGAAATTAGTGGTTTTTTTTAGTAGTGCCACTATTAAAGCTACTGTTGTTAGCTATTGTTCTACTCTAATACAATATACTGAACACATTTCATCTACTAAAAAACACAATAGTACAAATGAAAGTGCTTAATTCAATCTTCACCAATATATATTACAAATTCAGTAGGTGTATATATTATATTATTCTTGAGAAGAATGTTTTCACCTTTCCTATACATGCACCAGTACAGTATATATATATATATATATATATATATCAAATGTAAGACTTGCAACAAAATTAAGTAAAATAAACCTCTTTTTGATCTCACTAATCAAGGCCTCATGAAAATATATCCAAAATTGGACAAGTTGAAAAGGCTCCCATCATTTTCATTATTCGCGCTATGATCATGACTCGGATCTTGTACTGCTAATTCTGACTCTGGCTCTGGTTCTAGCTCTAGTCCTCCGGCTGATGAATTATGACTTGTATTTAGAATATCATTAGGAAATACCATATGATCATGATGGTCATGTGAATTAGACCATATCATCTCTTCACTAGGCAATGGATGCAGCTCCATATAAGTGTTGCCTAATTGATCATGGTTGATAATATTCACATTATTCATATTTGTATAATGATCATCATGAATATCACTATATATGATTCATTATATTTTGCTTCTCATCATGAATCCCACTTAAATAAACACCATCACAATCACCATCGCCAATTAATTGCGATTCTTGGCCTAAATTGCTAGTCATGAACTCCATGTCTAGCATGGTTGAAAACTCAAATTATGGAGCGACAAGTACTCCTTCTTGATTAGACAATAACAAATTATCAGGCAGTTCAAGATTCTGATGATTCTTCGATTGCGATGGCTTGGAATTATCACTATTCAAGAAATTTGAATAGACTAAATCAAGATCAATACTTGAACCAAGATGATCCAATGAATAATTACTATTGGATTGATTATGATCAATATTAGTATGATTTAAAGAAACCCTATGTCCCAAATTTCTTGAAATAAGACCATGTTGATGAATTGTACTAGAAGAAGACTTACCTCTTCTACTTTTTCAGCATCCACCACCAATGGGAACATTCCTTAAAGAACCACCTTTAGTCCAATACCTTCTACAACCTTTGCAAAAATACCTAGGTTGTGTCAAACTATAGTTGTTGTAGTAACAAAATTTTGTGTTTGTTGAACCACAACGTGGACATGTTGGTACTAACTCAACATTGGATTTCCATATACCTTTTTCCATCTAAAATTAACACAAGATTGTTGTTGTTTTGTGTTTTTTGATCAAGAACTTGCTCCTTTTGAATAATAGCATACATCTCCCTTGAAGTTAAAAAATCTTGACCATATGAGTTATGACTATATTTTCTTGAAATATATATATCTACTTTCTCTTTTTCAATTTATGTGATATGATTTAATTAGCTCACGCGGCCCAAAAACAATTCAAGAAAACAATGAGAATATTTGAAACTTCTGATCTTAAATGTATCGTAATATATAAATATGTGATTATAAAACTTTTAACACTCATAGTATTAAACATGTCATAGACATTGAGGCAACTATAAAAGCTTCTCATGATTAAGGGTAAAATGAGAAGTCTAAACATAGGTAGAGCCATTATTTGAATTTTATTATTCTACTTTCTAGGATAGCAACATCATGTGTTAGTTAGTAATTCGATTCTGAATTTCAATTATTATTTTTTACGTATTTGATAAACTTTTTAATATAAATAAAAAAAATAGTGTCACATAGATGGAAATCGAGAGTAATTATTATTGGTATATTTTTATTTTTATGGGGAATTGTGTCAAAAGAGCACATGGAGAAGGGCCGTTAAGGTTGACGGACTTACAAGACTTTAACATTCCCGGCGGCGAAGAAGAGGTGTCGGGTGTTTGTGACACGTGGAGAAACATGATTGGTTCAAAAGGAGCAAAGTCCTCGATAATTTCAAGTAGCTTTTAGGGACACAAAGCTTGGGTTCTAAAAAAATAAATAAAAAAATAATTACTATCTCACCATCTTAATTTATGGGAATCTGTTTGATTAAAACGGAGTTTTAAAAAAAATGAAATTCAAATCTTTTTAATCATATTTTTTATTGTTCGATTTCTCATCTAAGTCTTTAGTATCTGATTTGAGGTTCTAACTAGTTCAGATGTGTGTTGTATATGACATATTAAAGGGTAAATTTTATATCAGTCTATAAATGTTTTTCATTTTTGAGATCAATCTGAGACCTTTGATTAAAAGTGTCGGACTGGTATCTGCAATACCCCTATCATGATTATTAGGCAATAATAATTCAAGCAAGTAACACCATCATCTTTATTTTTAATCAAAAATTTCGACTTTGAGTATTGAAAACACAATTATTTTTTATAGAGAACGTTTTATCTCCTAGAATGATACTTTTACGAATAAATTTAAATTAATCAAACTCAAAATAGCTATCAAACACAAATAAAAAAAAAAGCTAGAAAAAAGAAGTTTATGGCAAAACTTTAAAATAGTTGGTCCAATATGCAAACCAAACTAAAATTATTTACTCTCTTCATCCACATTTGATTTGACACATTTTTTTTTTTTTAAAAAAAAAAATTTATATTATTCCTAATTATTTTTAGTTATTTAAATGTTGAAAACTAAATTGTAAAATGAGAAATACTTGATAATAAATATAAAATAATAATTATCTTTTAAAATTTTCAAACTGAACAAGTAAAAATAAACGGGATAATAATTCCCAAATGTTTAGGCATATCAAGCTTCAAGATAACTAGCTAATCCCAAAGATCAAATTATTGCAACAAGTTTTGTCTCATAAGTTTGCAGCTGGATTTTTTTTCTTTAAGCTCTTGATCAAAGAATTTTGGAGTAAAGATAAAATTATTTCTGTGTAATCTATATATTATATATGAGTTTGAGCCGTCAAAACAGTCACTAATGCTTATATTAGAATAAGTTGTTTATATCACATGATCTCTTGGAGTGAGGTCTTTTTTCTGAATTCATCTAATACAAAATATTTATGCACGGTATATATATATATATATTATTTTCAGATATATATCTTGGGAATTTAACTGCTAGCTGCATGTTGATAAAATGTTTCATCAATTTGATATTCTCATGTAATTGCAGCCATCAATGCGCAAGTACATGTTGGATAGTTAGTGAACATCTAATTGTGATTATCCCCCTAACACAAACTTATCTTCTTCTTTTTTAATGACTTTGGAAATTATATTTATATGGGTGTGTGCCGATGCGGAGCTACAATATTAGATACGAGTTCAGACGAATTTAGTATATAGTTTTTGCATACATTTTGTATTTGTATAAGTATAAGCAATTGTAAATTAATAACTAAATTGAGCTATATGTTTGATGACAAATTTAAAATCACAAACTTTAAATCTTAATTTCGTCTTAGTTAATTTATAAATATTCAGAATATAAAAAAGAAATGTGATCTAGTGCACATCTATTAATTAACACTAATTTTGCTTCTTTAGATAATATAATATAATTTCTAAGTTTAGATTGATTAATGTTCATTTAATTTTATACTTTGGACGACTAATGATTCTCAAATAAGAAAATTTTGAAATATTAGTATAGAAAATGGAGTTATTTTATTTGAGCCC
>JAJOOO010015986.1:0-29221 GCA_029582685.1 Solanum piurae
CTTTCAATCTTATGTCTTGTTTTAGAACCCCCCCCCCCCCCCGCATGCTCGTACATTCAATGTACTGATTGCCATTTGACCTGCATCTTTTTATGATGCAAATACATGTAACCAAGATTAACATCCAGTGCATCATTGATTCTAGTTGAGCTTTAGAGTTTGTTGGTGAGCCTCCTTGGTTCCGGAGGATCCCCTTTTTATTGTTTCAGTATGTTTAGTTCATTAGGATGTCGTGGGTCTTGTCCCGACATCCATTTTGAGGGTTGAGACTTGAGTTGCCACTTTGGCTAGTGAATGTTATTTTAATACATTCTAAGTTTATTATTGAGCAGTTTAGTTTACGTTTAAAGTATTTATATCATGAGTAACTCTTCCACTGAGTAAGTAAGTCAAGCCAAGGGTTCGCTTGGGGCCAGTAATGGTTCTCGAGTCCCAGTCCCGCCCAGGGTGTAGGCTCGGGGCGTGAAAAACTTGGTATAAGAGCACAGAGTTCAAGAGTCCTAGGGAGTCTATGAATCTATGTATGTAGAGTCCTAGTTATCGGTATGAAGTGCGCCACATCTATAATTAGGAGGCTGCAACATTTAGGAACTATCTCACTTCTTTTATATTCATGTTGTGCGATAACGTTAATCGATATAATGTTTCCTTCTAACTCATGCTTGCGGGTTTCTTTCAGTTGATCACGCCTTCATGAAGAGCTATCTGAGGTCGTCCTTCTAGGCGTAATGTCGAGGAACAAGGGGTACCTAATGTACCTGAAGTGCAACCCCAAGGGGAAGTCACCAATGCTGAGTTCAGGGAAGAGATCAGAATGTTAAGTCAAGTTGTGACTAACCATGTTGGGCAGAGGGAGAAAAGACAGGAAGTGAATGATACTTTAAGAATCTGTAAATTTCTAAGGATGAATCCCCCAAGCTTCTCTGGTTCAAGCACTACTGAGGATCCAGAAAGCTTTGTTGAGGAACTGCAAAAGGTGTTTGAGGTTATGCACAATTCTGATGCTGAGCGAGTGGAACTAGTTGCATATCAACTAAAGAGCGTTGCTAGCACTTGGTTTGACCATTGGAAGAAGGGTAGAGCTAAGGGTGCACCAATTTTGAGTTAGGCTATGTTTGAGGAGGCTTTCTTGGGGCGTTTCTTTCCCCGTGAACTGAGAGAAGCCAAGGTACGAGAATTCCTTACTTTGAAGCAGGATTCACTAAATATTCATGAGTATTGTTTCAAGTTCACTCAACTTTCCCGATATGTTCCGGAGATGGTTGGGGATATGAGAAGCAAGATGAGTATGTTTGTTGCTGGGTTGTCTTGTGTCACAATCAAAGAGGGCAATGAAGCTATGCTAATAGGGGACATGGATATAGCAAGGTTGATGGTTTATGTGCAAAAGGTTGAGGAAGAGTAGCTAAGGGATAGGAAAGAATTTAGAAACAAGAAAGCTAACAGGGAATGAGTCCGGGAAACAAAGGAGTAATGTGAACCGATCTTCTTTACAACAAAAGCAAAACGAACCTACTCCACCATCTGCTAGTGCACCTGCACCAAGGAACAAATGTGAGTATAATAGTCATAATTCGCAGAACTTCAGAGCTAGACCTCCTCAGTCTCAAGGTAGTGTGGCACAAGGAGGTAACTAGGCTCCTTCATGTGCTAAGTGTGGTAGGAACCACCCAGGTACTTGTCGTGATGGCTCTACATGATGTTTCAAGTGTGGTCAAGAGGGTTATTTCATGAAACAATGTCCTAAGAACAGGCAAGGAAATGGAAATAGGGGCAATAGAGCCTAATCTTCTTCAGTTGCTCTGCCAACTAGGGTTGCACCTAGAGGAGCTACTTCAGGAGGAGCAAACCGCCTTTATGCGATCACTAGTCGTCAAGAGCAAGAGACTTCTCCAAATGTTGTCACTGGTATGATCAAAGTCTTTACTCTTGATGATTATGCTTTGCTAGACCCAGGAGTAAGTTTAGCTTTTATGACTCCTTATGTTGCAATGAATTTTGATGCTTTTCCTGAGAAACTTTGTGAGCCCTTCTATGTTTCTACACCTGTTGGGGAGTCTATTCTAGATAAGCGAGTCTATCGTGATTGTACAATTTCCGTCAATCAAAAGAGCACCATGGCTGATTTAGTTGAGTTAGACATGGTTGATTTTGATGTTATTCTGGGTATGGACTGACTTCATGCCTGTTATACCTCCATTGATTGTAGAACTCGAGTTGTTAAGTTCCAGTTTCCTAACGAGCCAATTATAGAGTGGAGTAGTAGTTCAGCAGTGCCTAAGGGTCGTTTTATTGCGTCCCTTAAGGCAAGCAAGTTAGTTTCCAAGGGGTGTGTCTATCACTTTGTCCGAGTTAATGAGTCTAGTATTGAGATACCTCATATTCAGTCAGTTCCAGTAGTAAAAGAGTTTCCAAATGATCTACCCGGAGTCCCTCTTAAGAGAGAAATAGACTTCGGTATAGATATTCTTCCCGATACTCGGCCTATATCTATTCAGACATATAGAATGGCACCAGCAGAGTTAAAAGAGCAGTTGAAAGATCTCCTGGAGAAAGGTTTCATTCGACCAAGTGTCTCACCTTGGGGCGCTCTAGTCTTGTTTGTGAGGAAGAAGGATGGTTCCCTTAGAATATGTATAGATTACCGCGAGTTGAACAAGGTTACCATCAAGAATAAGTACCCTCTTCCAAGAATTGATGATCTTATCGATCAGCTTCATGGTGCCACCTGTTTCTCTAAGATAGACCTCAGATCTGGCTACCATCAGTTAAGAGTAAGGGAACGTTATATTCCAAATACAGCTTTCAGGAACCGTTATGGTCATTATGAGTTTCTGGTCATGTCATTCGGTTTATCCAATGCGCCTGCAACGTTCATGGACCTTATGTGTAAGACCCCATATCTGAAAACAGACCTTAAAACAGATTTCCAGAAGTTGTAGGTGCAACCCACGGTTGCCACCCACGACATGTGTTGGTGGTTCGTAGTTCACAACTGCGACCCTCTCCTCAGAAACCCCTCAGAATTTCCTCTAAGGATCGACCCACGGACGGACCTACGGTCCGTAGGCCAGGTCATTGTTCGTGGTCCTGGTTCATGGATCAGACCACAGGAAACCAGTAGCCTTTCCCCACAACCCTAGAGAAATATTGGCTAAGTCCTGACCTACGCCGGGACCGACGGACCGTAGGTCAGACCACTGTCCGTGGTCCAGGGCCGTAGGTCGGACCCCCTAAAATTCCAGCCCCAGTCGCGACTAATGGTTCACCAGCATGGACCATCAGTCCATCGATGGGTCCGTCAGTGCCGTCTGTCAGTCATTTAGTCGGGGGTCTTTTGGTCTTTTCCTATTTTGTTGGACCCCTAAACTATGTCGTTTTAACCCTAAACTACGTGGTTTTTGTTATTTTTAGCCTAGAAACATAACTATAACTTACCTAAGTCAAATCATTCATCAAAACTTAGAAAGTTAGAACGCTAAGAGGAGAAAGAAGTCAAGAATCCTAGTTCAAGAACGCAACAAGATTCCATTAGTTCCAACCCCAAAATTAAAAGATTTCTCCGTGGAATTCATTACCAGGTATGTGGGATTTCACTAGTGGGTTCCTTTCGTCCATTAGGTCCATAGAATTTAGTCAGATTCTTGATTCCCTATTATTAACTAGACCTATGGTTTCTAGAACTTCAGCAGATTATCATGAATTAGTTATTTAAACATTCCAAATCAGATTATCATATGATTATTTTGTTTTTAGCATAAATTTCAAAACCCTAGCTATGTAGTTCTTTAGTTCTTGAAGTACACATGCTAGGTCAGATATTTCAGTATTTCAGATATACATGCCTTAGTTTTGAATGTGTCATTATCATTATATTAATGTGCATTCTCAGTTTGCGTGACAATTTTGAGTTATCTAGTATATTACAGAAATTCAGTAATAATGTGTTAATCATTTAATCTATTGGGAGTAGCATAATACCGAATATGATTAGGGTCAGCCACCCATATAGTCCTAGAACTACGAGCCATGTAGGTTGTAAGTCCCCTCTCTGGGCATCATTTTACTGATCACGCCAGCATGCCTCTATACCTTTGACCAGGTGGATTGGGTCCTCTCGATGGGCCGTAAACATCGAACTCCATAGTTAGCTCATGTGGTTTTATGTCGGTTATTAGTAGCTCCCACAGTTCAGTCAGACTCCATTTTATTGATCTCATTTCAGTACATTCAGTATTCAGTCTTAGCATGTTATAAATTTGGTTATTTCATTCTGTTACTTCAGTATTCAGTATCTATATCATATTCAGTTTATATCCTTGCTTTATTGTTGGTTCAGTTATTTGTTATTTCGGTTGTACTCTATTTTGCATGCTCAGTATCTCTCAAGTACTGACGCATACTCTGCGCTACATCTTCTCGTGATGTAGGTTCAGGTTCTCAGCTTCCAGATCATGCATAGATCGGTTCTCGATCTCTAGCTTAGCAGCATCAATGGTGATTTCTCATTCTCCGAGGACAATAGTCATGATATTTACTTCAGTATTTTAGTCTCTTAGTTTCAGTTCTTCTAGATTTAGCTGGGGCATGTCCCAGCACTTCTAGTCAGTTAGAGGCCATTATCAGACATATTTAGATTCATATTAAACTCTCAGATTTGATATTTTCAGCTTTAGTATATGGGTATTCCCCATCATTTCAGGTTTACTTATGATTAGCTTCCGCATCAGTTATTATCATTATTATTATTCTTAGTATGCTCATGTCGTGCCAGCAGGATTAGCTTGGGGTCACTTGTGATCCTAGGTCCCGTGTCCGCGTCTTGAGGGTAGCTTAGGGCGTTACAAACTTGGTATCAGAACACTAGGTTTAAGTCTCATAGGATGTCTGAATGGACGCACTAGGTAGAATCCTTTTCATGGGTGTGTATAGCGCACCACATCTAATGAGAGGGAGGCTACCAAGTATTTTAGGAAAAAAATTCATTTTCTTGCTACTCTTATAGTGCGTAAGGTATGATCTAATTCCGTTCTTATTCGACATTCTATGTTTTAAATCATGCCTCCTCATAGAGCAGAGTTCCGGAACGCCATTCAGATATTGGCTCAGAGTGTGGCCAACCAGAACAATCAGCGGGCTCCAAATCAGTCAGGTGCTAATGTTGGGTCAGCTGCAGCCAGAGTGCGAGATTTTGTTAGGATGAATCCGCCAGAGTTCTTAGGATCGTAGATTGGTGAGGATCCCCAGAACTTCATTGACGAGGTCAAGAAGATCTTTGAAGTGATGAAAGTAACTGGAATGATCAGGTTGAGTTAGTATGGTACCAACTTAAGGATGTGACTCATAACTGGTATACTCAGTGGAAAGAGAACAGGGGTACAGACTTTGCTCCTATCACTTGGGATTGCTTTAGTGAGACCTTCCTGGACAGGTTCTTCCCAAGAGAGTTACGAGAGGCAAAACCTCATGAATTTATGAACTTAAGGCAAGGTAGCATGACAGTCCAAGAGTATGGGCTCAAGTTTACCCAACTCTCCAGGTATGCTCCTCACATGGTTGTTGATTCCAGGGCCCAAATGAATACATTTCTATATAGAGTGTCAGACTTTGTGAAAACATAGTGTATAAATGCCATGTTACTTGAAGATATGAACATCTCTAGGCTCATGACTCACGCTCAGCAGGTTGAGTGTGATAAGCTTAGGGAACATGCCAAGAAGAACAAGAAGGCTAGCACAGGGAACATGAGTATACTAAACAGAAATTGGGTGGTGGAAATCGCTTGGAGGGTCAATAGAAATTTTTAGCCCTAGCCCCTTCATCAACTAGTGTTCCATCCTCCAAGTTCAGACAAGATCAGAAAGCTAGGGAATCAAGCTATAAGTCTCAGAGAAGTGCTTTAGGTATCGAAACCTACCCAATATGTCCTAAGTGTGGTAAGAACCATCCGGGCTACTGCCTTGCTGGAAAAAAATGATGCTTTGGGTGTGGTCAGTTCGGTCACAGGTTGAAAGATTGTCCTTCTAGACAGGGTCAAAGAGGTAACAATGGTAGAGCTCAGTCTACCACTTCAGCAGCACCAGCAGGTCGCCTGACTCACTAGGGTAACTCATCTGGTACAGGTGGCAGACAGCGCCATAAAAGGTTCTATGCTCTTCAGGCTCTCTAGGATCAGAAAGCCTCTACAGATGTAGTAACTGGTACGTTACGAGTCTTTGACTTAGATGTTTATGCTTTGTTATATCCAGGGGCTACCATTTCCTTTGTAACTCCTTATATAGCAGTCAAATTTGATGTTAGTCCAGAAACTCTTTTAGAACCTTTATCAGTCTCTACTCCAGTCGGTGACCCAGTTATAGCTAGATGGGTATACAAAAATTTCCCTTTCACAGTCTCCCAGAAAGTCACCTCAGCAAATCTTGTAGAATTAGAAATGGTAAACTTTGATATCATTCTAGGCATGAATTTCTTACATTCCTATTATGCCTCATTCAATTGTAGAACTAGGATTGTTCATTTTCAGTTTCCAGACGAGCCAATCCTAGAATGGAAGGGTAGTAGCCTAGCGCCTATGGGTCGATTCATTTCTTACCTTAAGGCTAGAAAAATTATATCTAAAGGTTATCTCTATTATCTAGTCCGGATTAAGGATTCGAGCTCCAAAACCCCAACTCTTGAGTCAGTTTCCATAGTTAACGAGTTCCCAGAAGAGTTTCCAGAAGATCTTCCCGGAGTTCCTCCTGATAGGGAAATTGACTTTGGAATTGATATCCTTCTAGATACCCAACCTACTTATATTCCTCCTTATAGAATGGCTCCAGTAGAGCTTAAGGAATTGAAAGAGCAGTTGAAAGACCTTCTAAATAAGGGGTTCATCAGACCTAGTATTTCCCCATGGGGTGCACTAGTGTTGTTCGTGAAAAAGAAAGATAGTTCTCTCAGAATGTGCATTGGCTATAGGCAGTTGAACAAGGTCACAATTAATAATAAGTATCCCATCACCAGGATTGATGACTTTTTTAATCAACTTCAGGGTGCTAGTCATTTCTCAAAGATAGACCTCAGATAGGGTTATCATCAACTCAAAGTCAGAAATAGTGACATTTTGAAGATAGCCTTCAGAACTCGGTATGGTCATTTTGACTAACCAATGCTCTTGTAGCTTTCATGTATTTGATGAACAGAGTGGTCAAGCAGTACTTGGACTTGTTCATTATTATCTTTAATGATGATATCCTCATTTACTCTAGGAATGAGGAAGAACATGCGAATCATTTGAGGGTTGTTCTGCCAACTCTCAAAGATCGCCAGGTATTTGCTAAGTTTAGAAAATGTGAGTTTTGGTTGCAATCTGTTGCTTTCCTTGGTCACATTGTATCTAGCAAAGGAATCCGAGTGGATTCTTAGAAGATAGCAATAGTGAACCAATGGCCCAGACCTACCTCTCCTACATATATCAAAAGTTTCTTGCGTCTAGCAGGTTATTACAGAAGGTTCGTGGAAGGATTTTCATCCGTAGCCTCTCCATTGACTAAGTGGACTCAAATGAAAGTCAAGTTCCAGTGGTCAGATGATTGTGAGAAAAGCTTCGCAAAATTTAAAACTAGGTTGACTACAACTCCTGTTCTGACTCTACCAGAGGGTTCAGATGGTTATGTTATCTATTGTGATGTGTCCAGAGTCGGCCTAGGTTGTGTGTTGATGCAGCAAGGTAAGGTTATAACTTATGCTTCTAGATAACTTAAGGTTCATGAGAAGAACTATCCAACGCATGACCTCGAGCTAGCAGCACTGGTGTTTGCACTTAAGATTTGGAGACATTACCTAGATGGTGTTCACGTAGATGTGTTCACAGACTATAAGAGCCTTCAGTATGTGTTCACCCAGAAAGAGTTGAAACTTTGCCAGAAGAGATGGCTTGAATTCCTCAAGGACTACGATATGAGTGTGCATTACCATCCTGGTAAGGCCAATGTGGTAGCAGATGATCTTAGAAGACTATCTATGGGTAGTGTAGCACATGTTGATGAATAAAGAAAGGAACTAGCAAAGGATGTTAACAGACTTTCTCGCTTAGGAGTTCGTCTTATGAGCATATCAGATGGTGGTGTAACAGTTCAAAATGGGTCAGAATCTTCTTTGGTAGTGGAGGTGAAGGAAAAGCAAGACAATGATCCGATATTTCTTGAATTAAAGGGTGCAATCCACCTGCAAAGGGTTGAGGTATTCTCCCAAGGGGGAGATGGTGTACTTCGCTATCAGGGTCGATTATGTGTTCCTAAGGTGGGTGAGTTGAGACAATAGATTCTTGTAGAAGCCTAAAAATCCAGATATTTTATTCATCCAGGCGCCACTAAGATGTACCATGATCAGCGGGAAGTCTATTAGTGGAATGGCATGAAAAGAGATATAGCAGATTTTGTGGCTAAGTACCTCAATTGCCAGCAAGTCAAGGTAGAACATCAGAAACCAGGAGGTATGACTCAAGATATCGACATTCCTACTTGGAAGTGGGAAGTGATCAACATGGAATTCATCGCAGGTTTACCTCGTACTCGCAGACAGCATGACTCAATTTGGGTGATAATTGATAGAGTAACTAAGTCTTCTCGCATTTTGGCGGTCAAGACTACAGATTCGGCAAAGGACTACACCAAGCTTTACATTAATGAGATAGTCAGGTTGCACGGAGTTCCTTTGTCTATCATCTCAGATAGAGGTCCTCAGTTTACCTCTCATTTCTAGAAGTCATTTCAGAAAGGTCTTGGTACTCAAGTTAACCTTAGCACAACATTTCATCCACAGAAGGATGGTCAGGCAAAGCGTACCATTCAGACCTTAGAGGACATGTTGAGAGCTTGGGTGATCGATTTCAAGGGTAGTTGGGATGATCACCTTCCTCTTATAGAGTCTGCCTACAATAATAGTTACCACTCCAGCATTCATATGGCCCCTTATGAGGCATTGTATGGGCGTAGATGTAGATCTCCAGTTGGTTGGTTTGAAGTAGGTGAAGCAGTCGTGGTAGGACCAGATTCAGTTCTTGATGCTATGGCTAAAGTTTAACTCATTAGAGATAGACTTAAGACAACCTACAGTCGACAGAAGTTTTATGCAGATATAAGGAGAAGGAACTAGAGTTCCAAGTTGATGATTGGGTTTTCCTGAAAGTGTCACCTATGAAAGTGGTGATGAGATTTGGCAAGAAAGGGAAGCTCAGTCCTAGATATGTAGGCCCTTACAAGATCTTGAAAATGATTGGTAAAGTGGCTTATGAGTTAGAATTGTCAATAGAACTAGCAGTAGTGCATCCGATTTTCCACATTTCACTTTTGAAGAAGTGTGTGGGTGATCCAGCATCTATTGTACCGTTAGAAAGTTTGGTTGTGAAGGATAGTCTCACTTATGAAGAGGTACCAGTTGAAATCCTTGATCGTCAGGTTTGAAGGTTGAGAAACAAGAAAGTCGCTTCAGTCAAGGTTTTGTGGATGAGTCAGTCCGTAGAGGGAGCTACTTTGGAAGCAGAAGCAGCCATGAAGGCCAAGTAGCCTCACCTCTTTCCTTTCGATTCCATTCCAGCTTGAGGTAATAGTCCCTCTTCAGTTTTTCAGTCATTCATGTGCAGTTTCAGTCTTAGTATCATGTTCCTTCAGTTTGTACTTGCATTTTCAGCGTATTTGTATGTTCTTGGAACTTAGTTCATTCAGAAATCAGTATTCATTGTTTAGTAGTAGGGTTGCAGCTCTTTCCCTCCTTTTCAGCTAGTTTAGTCTTCATTCGAGGAAGAATGTTCCCAAGGGGGAGATAATGTAACACCCCGTATCCGAAAACAGACCTTAAAACAGATTTCTAGAAGTTGTAGGTGCAACCCACAGTTTCCACCCACGGACCGTAGGATGACCTAGGCCCGTGCTGGTGGTCCGTGGTTCACAACTGCGACGCTCTCCTCAGAAACCCCCAAAATTTCCTCTAAGAGTTGACCCACGACAGAACGTACGGTCTGTAGGCCAGGCCATGGTCTGTGGTCCTGGTTCGTGGATCAGACCCCAGGAAATCAGTATCCTCTCCTCACAACGCCAAAGAAAAATTGGATAAGTCCTTACCTACGCTGGGACCTACGGACTGTAGGTAAGACCACGGTCCATGGTCCAGGGCAATAGGTAGGACCCCACAAAAATCCAGCTCTAGTCGCGACTGACGGTTCACCAGCATGGACCGTCACTCCATCGGTGCCGTCCATCGGTCACTCCGACAATAATTAAGTCGGGGATCTTTTGGTCTTTTCCTATTTCATTGGACCCCTAAACTACGCCGTTTTAATCATAAACTACGTGGTATTGGTTAGTTTTAGCCTAGAAACATAACTAGAACTTACCTAAGTCAAATCATTCATCAAAACTTAGAAAACTAGAACGCTAAGAGGGGAAAGATATCAAGAACCCTAGTTCAAGAACGCAACAAGATTCCATCAGTTCCATCCCCAAAATCGAAAGATTTCTCCATGGAATTCATTACCAGGTATATGGGATTTCACTAGTGGGTTCCTTTCGCCCATTACGTCACTAAAATTAAGTCAATTTCGTGATTCCCTATTATTAACTAGACCTAGGGTTTCTTGAACTTCAACAGATTATCATGAATTAGTTATTTAAACGTGCCAAATTAGATTATCATGTGATTACTTGGTTTCTAGCATAAATTTTAGAACCCTAGATATGTAGTTCTTTAGTTCTTGAATTACACATGCTAGGTCAAATATTTCAGTACTTCTGATATACATGCCTCAGTTTTGAATGTGTCATTATCAGTATATTAATGTGCATTCTCAGTTTGCATGACAGTTTTGAGCTATCTAGTAAATTACAAAAATCCAGTCATAATGTGTTAATCATTTAACCTATTGGGAGTAGCATAATACCGAGTTGGACTAGGGTCAGTCACCCATATAGTCCCAGAACTACGAGCCACGTAAGTTAAAAGTCTCCTCTATGGACATCATTTTAGTGATCACCCCAGCATGTCCCTATACCTTTGGTTAGGTGTATTGGGTCCTCTCGATGGGGAGTATACATCGGACTCCACATTTAGCTTATGTGGTTTTATGTCGGTTATTAGTAGCTCCCACAGTTCAGTCAGACTCCATTGTATTGATCTCATTTCAGTACAGTCAGTATTTTGTCTTAGCATGTTATAAATTTGGTTATTTCATTCAGTTACTTCAGCATTCAGTATCTATATCATGTTCAGTTTATATCCTTGCTTTATTATTGGTTTAGTTATATATTATTTCAGCTTTACTCTATACCTCTCAAGTACTGATGCATACTCTGCGCTTCATCTTCTCGTGATGCAGGTTCAGGTTCTCAGCTTCCAGATCATGCATAGATCAGTTCCTGATCTCTAACTCAGCAGCATCAGTGGTGAGTCCTCATTCTCTGAGGATAATAGTCTTGTTATTTACTTCAATATTTCATTTTTTTAGTTTAAGTTTTGCTAGATTTAGCTGGGGCATGCCCCAACACTTATAGTCAGTTAGAGGCCATTATCAGACATAGTTAGATTCAACTTAGTATTGGAGTTTGATATTTCTCTTGTATTAAACTCTCAGATTTGATATTTTCAGTTTTAGTATATGGGTATTTCCCATCATTTTAGGTTTACTTATGATTAGCTTCCACATCAGTTATTATCATTATTATTATTCTTAGTATGCTCATGTCATTCCAGTAGGGTTAGCTTGGGGTCACTTGTGATCCTAGGTCCTATGTCAGCGTCTCGGGGGTATCTCAGGGAGTGACATTATGAATAGAGTATTCAAGTCTTATTTAGATATGTTTGTTATTGTCTTCATTGATGATATTCTAATCTGTTCGAGGAATGAGGAAGATCATGCTAGCCATCTCAAAATAGTTCTCCAAACTCTAAAGGATAGGGAGTTGTATGCCAAGTACTCTAATTATGAGGTTTTGCTTGCGTCTATGGCATTCTTAGGCCACATTGTTTCCAGTGATGGAATTAGAATTGACACTCAGAAAATAGAGGCAGTGCAAAATTGGCCTAGACCCACATCTCCCACTATTATTAGGAGTTTGTTGGGGTTGACTGGATATTATAGAAGATTCGTAGAGGGGTTCTCATCTATTTCATCCCCTTTGACCAAGTTGACTCAGAAAATAGTGAAGTGTCAATGGTCTAAAGCTTGTGAGAAAAACTTTCAGGAATTGAAAAAGAGGTTCACTACCACCCCAATATTGACGTTACCAAAAGTTACTCAAGGCTTTGTCGTATATTGTGATGCGTCTAGAGTTGGTTTGGGTTGTGTGTTAATGCAGAATGGCAAAGTTATAGCTTATGCCTCCAGACAACTTAAGGTTCACGAGAAGAATTATCCAACCCATGTTGGTTGTCGTAGTGTTTGCTTTAAAAATATGGTTCCATTATTTTTATGGTGTTCATGTTTATGTATTCACTGATCACAAGAGTCTTCAGTATGTGTTTAGTCAGAAAGAGCTTAATCTCAGACAGAAGAGATGGTTAGAATTACTCTAGGATTATGACATAAGTATTCTTTATCAACCAGGTAAGGCTAATGTTAATGATGATGCCTGGAGTAGATTATCTATGGATAGTGTCTCCCATTTTGAAGAAGATAAGAAAGAGTTAGCAAAAGATGTGCACAGACTTGCATGCTTAGGAGTTCGACTAATGGATCCCACAAAAGGAGGAGTAGTGGTGATGAATGGGGCTGAATCATCATTATTGTCTGAATTAAAGGCAAATGTTCATAAGCAAAAAGTAATGGCTTTTGAACAAGGGGGAGATGGTGTATTGAGTTATCAAGGTAGGTTGTGTGTACCAAGGGTGGATGAAATCTAAGAGACGATCATGGAGGAAGCTCATATCTCCAGATATTCTATCCATCCGGGTTCCACAAAGATGTATCACGATATAAGAGAAGTTTATTGGTGGAATAGTATGAAGAAGGGCATTGCAGAGTTTGTTGTTAAGTGTCCGAATCACCAACAAGTTAAGGTAGAGCACCAAAGGCTTGGTGGTATGGCTCAGAATATAGAACTTCCAGAATGGAAGTAGGAGATGATCAATATGGACTTCATCACAGGTTTACCAAGGTCTCACAAGCAACATGATTTTATTTGGGTGATTGTTGATAGAATGACGAAATCAACCCACTTTTTGCCGGTGAAGACTACCCATTCTGCAGAAGACTATGTCAAGTTGTACATTCAAGAGGTAGTCAGACTTCATGGGGTTCCGGTATCGATTATATCAGATAGAGATGAGCAATTTACTGCACAGTTCTGGAAATCTTTTCAGAAAGGCTTGGGTTCAAAGGTGAACTTAAGTGATGCTTTTCATCCTCAGACAGATGGTCAAGTAGAGTGCACTATTCATACTTTAGAAGACACGTTGAGGGCATGTGTGATTGATTTCAAGGGGAATTGGGTTCACTTACAACACTAGTTACCACTCTAGCATCCAGATGGCTCCTTATGAAGCTCTCTATGGGAGAAGATGCAGATCCCCTATTGGATGGTTTGAAGTTGGTGAAGCTGGGTTGATAGGACTAGACTTAGTTCATCAAGCTATGGAGAAAGTGAAAGTTATTCAGGAGAGGTTGAAAACAACGCAGAGTCGACAAAAATCCTACACTGATGTTAGGAGAAGAGAGTTAGAGTTTGAAGTAGATGATTGGATATACTTGAAAGTTTCACCCATGAAGGGTGTTATGAGATTTGGTAAGAATGGGGAAGCTTAGTCCTCAATATATTGGCCCTTATAGAATATCCAAAAGGGTTGGTAATGTAGCTTATGAGTTGGAGTTACCCTAAGAGTTAGCAGCAGTTCATTCGGTGTTCCACATCTCTATATTGAAAAAGTGTATGTGCGATCCTTCATTGATCATACCAACTGAAGATATTGGAATCAATGATAGCTTATCTTATGAGGAGATACATGTTCAGATTCTAGATCGCCAAGTTCCCAAGTTGAGAACAAAAGAGGTAGCATCAGTCAATGTTCTGTGGAGAAATCAGTTTGTTGAGGAAGCTACTTGGGAAGTTGAGGAAGATATGAAGAAGAGATATCCACATCTCTTCGAATCCGGATAAGTTCCAAATTAAGGTACTAATCCATTTTCTTGGTATTTATTTATAAGTTGGCATGTTGTATTTGCATTTTGCTTGTTGGGTGTTTGAACTGAATGTTAGATGTTACGCCCTGAGCCTGTTGATATTAACCTCATTCGAGGAAGAATGTTCCCAAGGGAGAGATATTTTAACACCCCGCAACTAGAAAGAGCTAGAATTAGAAATAGTCATTTTTTGAAAGAATGAAAAATCTAGAAATTTGACAAAATTACGTTAAGTATAAGTTTTGGGTCAACTTCAAACGACCATAACTCCTAGCTAAGGATGTGTTAGGTGTGCTACCAGATACCGTAGGAAATATTTTTGAATTATCTTTCCAACGCCGCCGAGTATTCTCAGTTTTGAGTTCGTATGAGTCAGATATGTCCATTTGAAGTTGGGCTAGATAAGGAAAGTCAAAACAGGATTTTAGAAGGGTATTGTGATCTTTTCACTACCCAATTAAATTATTTATTTTTTGGTAATTAATTAGGTGTCTAAACTGATTTTGGTCAGTTTACGCACTCAAAGAATTCACGTTAGGGTTTTTAGAGAAAGAACACAAGAAGAGAAAAGAGGAGAAAGAGCCAAAGTTCGTCGTTCTTGAGGAATTGCTTTTGGATTTCGTCAAGGGGTGATCCCTACAAGGTATGTGAGATCAAATAGCATTGGGTTAGTTCACCCATGCGCCAATCATCATTTATTTCAGCGAATTTAGATTCTTGAATGTTTAGAAATTGAGTTCTTGATGGGTTTTGTTGAAGTTCTATTGAGTTCTTGATTCGTTGAAATTGTTGAGGAGTTGTTGATTCAAGTTCATAAAATTAGGTGTCGTTTTCAGTAGATTCTTGCATATTTTGGTTATGTAGTCGAATCTAAGTGTTTGGGGAAAGAACCAATCGAAACTAAAGGTTTTAGAGTTGAAAAACGACCAAGAAAAATTGGAGTTTTCTGGGCAGGGGTATGGGGCGCCACGACAGCATGAGTGCCCCACTTTGGGTTATAAAGTTTTGCCCCTGGGGTGCCGCACCAGCCAGTGTGCCCCAAATTTAGCTCTGAAGTTTTGAGTGTGGCGCCTCGCGGCACTCAAAGCGCCAGGGACGCCATGTCTTCTACTTTTTCCCACTTATTTTCGTATTAGCTCCCTTGAAACGTACCTATGTTTCCTAGTTGATTCCTACACTCTAAGGTACGTCTAAACAACATGAAATCATCAATAACATGAGATCATAAGCCTTGAATCCATAATTCAATTCAAGAAAAGTTAAAAGTCAAGTCAAGAGAAGTTCATAGAGTTTTCCAAAAGTTATTTAGAAACGTTTTAACTTTGTTTTAAGACTTGAATTTTGAGTTGAGTAAAGAGTAAAGAGTAAATATTGAAGTTCATTTCTTCAAAATATTATATGGGGACTATGTATTCCCAAAGAGTTAAAATGTTTTCACATTTAAACAAGAAAAGGAAACTTTGATTTCCAAAAGAGTCTTTGAACTAGTTTTCTGTAAAGAGTAAATGCTTTCACAATTAAGCAAGTGAGGAAACTTTGATTTCCAAGAAGAGCCTTTGAGCTAAGTTTTGAGAAATTACCTCAAACCACAAAAAGAAGTTACGTTTTAAACATAAGAGCTAGTATTATATTTTTGGAGTAGTATTGAGCACCGTTATGGGGGAGAGTTCACACAACTTTCAGCCACCCATAAACCATGTAGCAACCATGGGTAGAAAAGGGTCATACTTTTTATATGATTCCTTAGTGGTTTTTAGCATAGACTAGTGGATCCACTAGGTAGTCAGGGTCTATACCCTCGGCAAGGTATAGGACGGCCCTGGCAGCGTGAGGTAAAATGATGTATCATCACAATATTTCTTAAGTGATGGTTGTCGATTAGAGAAACTCCCACAACAGTATTTTGTATTCTTATATACACATATTTAATAGTATTTTTATATACATCCAGAGTTTACATTGTATCCTTGCATACATAAAGAGTTACTATTGTATTTCTAAATACATAGAGCTGATATCCATGTTTTAAAAAGCTTTTCTTTATACTGCACTTATTTATACTGCTTTATATTGAATGAGATTATTTCAGTTGAGTTGAGTTGAGACCAGGTTTGTTCTTTCAGTTCCTTTCAAGCTTATGTCATGTTTTAGAATTCCCCCGTATGCTCGTACATTCAATGTACTGATTTCCATTTGGCTTGCATCTTTTTATGATGCTGATACAGGTAACCAGGATCAGCATCCAGTGCATCGTTAATTCTAGTTGAGCTTCAGAGTTTGTTGGTGAGCCTCCTTGCTTCAAGAGGATCCTTTTTTTATCGTTTTAGTATGTTTATTTCATTAGAATGTCCTGGGTCTTTTCCCGATGTCCATCTCAGCTGTTTAGAGGCTTCATAGACAATTAGTGATGTTAGTTCTTGAGTCTTTCTATTTCCTGTTGTAATGGTTTAGACTTGAGTTGCCACTTTGGCCAGTGAATGTTATTTTAATACATTCTAAGTTTATTATTGAGCAGTTCAGTTTACGTTTAAAGTATTTATATGATGAATAAGTCTTCCGCTGAGTAAGTAAGCCAGACCAAGGGTTTTCTCGGAGCCATCAATGGTTCTCGAGTGCCAGTCCCTCCCAGGGTGTAGGCTCTGGGCGTGACATTTATACCTTGAACTCTCTGAAGGGCTTGCGTATTGTACATTATAGTTTTTGGTCAGTTGTTGGTTTTCAAAAACATAGACTTTCAGTAAGTTGGGTGTACGAGTTACCAATAGATCTCGTAAAAGAGGATATAAACCATTCATGACCATTACTGGTTGAGATTCAGGACTTGGGCTAGTTTCAACGCTTGAATTCCATAAGGGAGCTTTACAAGTCGTACAATAGTTGACGAATCATGGATGGTTCTCTGGTTTTGAGTTCAGAAAGCTGGTCTTCAATAATTGATTATATGAAGGACCATTACAAGTAAGTGAGGACCATACATGAGGTCCCTAGATGAGCTCCGACTATTATTTTCCGGGGTTAGTTGGGTATTTTCCTACTCTTTTAACATCCAAACTGCGTTGTTTCTAGACTATTCCTAAGCTAATAACTATTTTTACACTCAAAACCCTCCCTATTTAATCTAAAACCCCAAAAGCTCTCAAGTCTTTTCTCCAGGGATTCTCTTAAGATGATTTCTAGGACTTTTCAAGTTCAAGTCTCCTTTTAGGATTCCAAGGCTAGGGTTCATCAAGTTATGTGAGAACTTTATCAATGAGTTCCTCTCCACGCATTGACTCTCAAGAAAACATCAAAATCTCTTTATGATTCCAACCCAAGTTTTAGGGTTTTCATGATTCATGTATGGGTTCAATTAATTTTGTGTTTAATATTTATGTATGATCATAATTAATGGTTTTAATGTTCATTTTCATGAACCCATTCTATATAACTGATTTCGATTTGAAATCAAGCTTTGAAGACATGCATGCATTATGAATTGAAGGATTTATGAATCAAGGATGCTTTTAGATAAAGTATCAAGCATGTTTTCTGAAATCGAATTCTTCCAATCGAATTAATTCTTATTATGAAAGATTATCACGATTTAGAATCTTTCAATTAAGTATCTCTTATGAATTGAATATGTTATTAAATCATGTTATTTTAAAGGAGCTATTCTTATGATTATGAGTCTTCGTGATTGAATTGGTATTACTAGATTCATACAATTTAAAGGACTATATGAATAAAAATATGATATGACTATGTATATTTTTCCGTTGAGAGCTTACTAGCACTGGATGGACCATGGGATGAAGGCTTACTCATTAGTTTTTGGATGTTGTATGTGGTGTACGGGTTACGTCCCAACCATTGGTTTGATGTACTAGATTTCTTGTCAAGACTATGATTAATTTTCTCTTATAAATGTCAAACTCATGGTCTGAACCTCTCTGTTGATGCGAGCCTGATGCTCGTGAACCCTCACATGGGCCTGACTGTCCCTAATGATCAAATCTACTACCCTGGAACTGTTGTGGTGGAGGTCTAGGTGCCCCAATAGAATGTCGGGGTCTGGGACCACCCTGAGAATCTCCCTATAAACCAACAGGCCTAGCCCTCTTCTCTCTCTCTCTCTCGACCCTCTCATTCATATACTGTAGATGTCGGCGATCCTTTATGCCTTGTGCAAAGTCCTGAATTCGCGAGATATCCATATTATCATTTAATGCAGCGGTAGAACAAGCATCGATATAGTCTGAGTCTACCCCTTCCACAAATCTACGCACCCTACCATGCATCGTATCAACAAATGCTGGTGCATATCTAGCCAATGAATCAAATCTCAGCCCGTACTCTCGGACACTCATGCTACCCTGTCGGAGGTTCAGAAACTGGTCCACCCGGCTATCCCTAATCTCTTGAGTCAAATAGTTATCTATGAAAGCTTCTGTAAAGCTATCCCAAGTGGGTAGAGATGCATCTTTTCCCGTAGATCTCTCCCAACTTTCGTACCAAAATACTGCAACATCACGCAACCAAAATGCTGCTAACTCAACTGACTCAGTCGCTGAAGCATGCATGACTATAAAGATCCTACGAAACAGATCAACAAAGGGTTGAGGGTCCTCTCTGCGATCTGTACCTGTGAACTGTGGAGGGATTCAAGGCAAGAAATTCACGAACTCTCGAACTTATGGGCCCTTCAGAAGGTCTGGCACAACTGGTTGGCGTTGTGCAACTACTGACTGTGCTAACATATATACTACACTCTTGAAATCCTGATCAGATGGAATAAGTGGAATTAGAGGTGGTAATGTTGGTGGAGCCGGAAGTCTTGTAGCCCTCGGAGGCTCCTGAAGCGATGGAGAAGCTATAGGGGGCTGAAAAGATGTCTCCCCATGTTTCTCACAATGGGCTACCTCCACCTGTGGTACCTTGCCGGTACCCTCTCCTGCAGTTGTATCTAGCCCCTGGCTAGCTATGGTCAGTCCAGTGTCAGCCATCTCTATCTACATACAAGTATCAATTATAAGCAAGACACCTCAACCCTTAAGACACCACTCTATAGCACGAGGTGAGAAAAAGAAGGATAGTCATTCTAACATGCCTGGTAGCTTCTTGCTTATCGAATGTGGTGCACAACACATTTATAAACAAGACTCCACTAGTCAACGTCTTGCAGACTCCCTAGGATACGACGTTGCTTTGATACCAAGTTTGTCATGCCCCAAATTCAAGAGGTGCAACTGGCTCCTAATGACAAAACTCAGGCCCGAGCCGACCCTACTGAACCATTTGCTACTAGCGCATGACAGAGACACGCAATCAAGAAAACAAACTAGTATATCACGGCTTAAAACTAAGCCTTCGGCCGATAAGGCCCCTGTCAAAATATATATAAAAGAAACAGCTACTCCCAAGAGTTCATATAAAGAAATAGACAACTAGCATAGAAGTCCTGACTGGGTCGTCGAGGCCACCAGGATATCTATACAAAAACTGGAAGCAGGTATATATCAAGACAATACATCAAACAGCTAACAAGCTTCAGCAAACCAACAAAACTAGGCCAGCATGGCCATAACCTAGCTGTACACCCCACACACTAGTCTGCAACCCTCAAAGAGTAGTAAAGATTGGCGGGACAGGCCCCAACCTACCCATAAAAATATACACAACAAAAGCTAACAAACCTTGAAACTCTGGCAACTCCGGAGGAAAGAGGCTAGCCAACCGGATAGAAGTCAATCCTGCTACTGAGGAGGTCTACTCGGTCGTCTGTCAAGACCTTCATGCATGAATACAGCGCCCCCAGGCAATGGAGGGTCAGTACAAAATAATGTACATAGTATGAAAGGTTGTAGACTAGATGAGCAAGTATCATAATATACCAAAAGCAATCAGGTAAGGAAATCAAATTTAGATAAGCATGTCAACCCACTACTGAATCTAATAAAATACAATAATGATTAAACATCAAACTAACCAAGCCCCTATATGCCCGGTAGGTACAAACAACATACCACCTACTTAGGCCCCCATAAGCCCAGAAGGTGCCAAATCAATATACATAAACTTATCGGTAGCCCCTTGTCTTTGTAAGAAGTCACATAGTCCTTTTTGGAAACGATATAGCCCCATAGGCAGCGCATAGCCCTCTTAGGCACCATCATAGCTTTGTTGACTGCACGTAGCCCTCTTTTGCATCACATAGCCCTGTAGGCAATACATAGCCTTTTTTGTCATCAAAATAGCCCCGTAGGCAACACATAACACTCTTTGGCATCAATATAGTCCCGTGGGCAACACATAGCCCTCTTTGGAAATAACATAGTCCTATTAGACAACATCATAGCCCCCATAGGCAGTTCATAGTGCAACAGCTAACCACAATAGCCCCAAGGGTGACAACAAACAATTAAATAGGCTGAAGGCGAGCAATTTAGTTATAAACAATATATATGAATAATGTCCAAGTCGCTCCTAACTTAGGGTTGTTCTGAATAGATTATGAGTCCCTAAATGAGGGTTTATAACCACTCAATCAGCCAACCACTCACAATTACATTTACAACATAACTAACATTAACTACCCTATTATATCACTCCCAAGCTCTAAGGAAACATGCCGAACGAAGGGAGTAGCCTTAACATACTTTTTCCTTTATAATTTATGCTGAAAATACCTCTGCCCACACCACTACAACACTAAAGAAAAAGGTAAAATCAATCAGTAATTAAGGATCAAAATTACTACAATAATTCGACAATCGATACGGATTCCTATCGTAAACTACAATTCAAGACCTAAGGTATCTGTAAATTGACAAAAGGTGATTCCTACCTTTCTTTAAGTGACCAGAACACTTGAATACAATCACTCCACTGAAAAAAACCCTGCTGCCACAACCTCCACGGAGCTACACCGTGAAAATTATACCAAAACGACGAGCTCGCGACGTAGGGCAATTTTTTATAAGAGGCCAAGAAGAGATCGTGAACACACAAGGATGATTTGAGGAGTATTTATATGATTTTTGTGGGTTTCTCACGATTTGGAATGACCAAAAATGAAGAAGATGCTATCTTATAAACTTCCACCGACTTAGGGGACCCACCTCACGTGCCTGCTTGCGCAGTCTCGCAAAAATATGAATATTTCCCTATTCTGAAGTCGTATGATGCGTTGGAAACAAGACTCGTAGACCTTCAATTTAATAGGTCGTGGGCCCCATAACTCATTATAGATTGGGAGAAAACTTCCAAAATATTTGACCTAAATTTCAGAGAAATCTTTAAAAAGGAACTTACGATAACTTTCACCCACTTTTATTTTGTGACTTACCTTACATCAAAATTTGAGATACAACCCTTGAACACTTAAAATATGAAATACCACATTATTCTTAATTTATTACTCACCCTCTTGGTCTTTCCATGAATGTACAAATTAATTTAGATGTTTAGAAAAGTCGGGGTGTTACAATGCACTATAGTGATGATATGATGATGACTAACATAAAGTTGTATACTTTTGACTAAAAGTCATTAAATCCACCCAATTTATTTGATCCATTCTCTTATGTGAATGTGGTAGCAGTGTATAATATGTTTGAAAGATGACAAGTGATTTAATATATGAATATGGGCGTGGTAAAATATTAATGGTCATCATTATGGTAATTAAAAGGAAGAACAATATGAGTTCTTAAGATGATCCTTCAAAATGTGAAGGTAATTTTTATCCATTAAAGTAATATGAAAAGTTATTGGCCACATTGTTGTTAGTGCAACCCAATTTAAAAAGTTTTGTAAATCCTCCATCAAAATAAAGGAATACAAAGTGGTAGTACATTAGGTGCATTTGACCTCTTAAAGTGATGTTGACGTGCGTCACATAAATTTGATAAATGCAAAAGCATGACAATGAGTTTCTAATAAAAATTTATGGAGCATGTTCAAATGGTTATGCTCAATTTCTTAAAGAAAATGTGACTTGTGTTCTTATGGATAAGAACATGTTCATGTATTGTTGGATAAATGTAACATCACATCTCTACGGGAGGTTTAAGAGATTGAGAAGAAATATTTTGACATAAATGGTCATTTAGTCATATACTTTAAGTACTACACAAATATTGTGGTATGTTAAATTATAGAAGAACAAAAGAAAGAAATAATTCTTTCCTATAAAGGTTGTGGCCATGACCAAAATAAATATTGTTGTGTGGCAACACAAATTTGTCATTGGTTGTCAAGAAATATGTCTTGCATGTGATAATTTTAACCACGGCAATAATAAAAAAATTCTCCTTGAAGGAGATGGTCACCATAAGAATGGCCTTGTGAAATTTGTGGTAGTACACAAAATTAATTGAGAGTTCCGAAAGGGCTAATTTATAATATCTGGAGGAATGAAATTGTTCATAATATTGAGGTTGTAGTAAGTCTCAAAAGAAACTTTTTAAGTTTCAGAAGAACTGAAAAGAATAAGAAAATATTATATTGAGACTATAAATTATGGAAAGATTTAATATCTTCAAATTACTACAACCAAAGTGGGTTATAAATATTTACGTATAAGATTACCCTTTTTTTTTCCCGTTGTTTGTTGTATACAAATATGGGCATGATGATGGAATCACATGCAAAAGTAAACTAAAGTTTACTAGAATAAATATCAGTGGGCATAGTCAGTTGGTCATTCCGATTCAAATGTGATGCAAAAGAAATTGAGAATTCATGTGACTATATGTTTGAAGAAACAAAAGATTCTTCAAGAATTCTCTTGTGTTGCTTGTTCTCATGATAAAATGATCATTGGGCCAGCTAAGGTTGGTTGTCTTCCTGAAGTTATTTGGAACATATAAAAAGGTGAATATGGGCCCATTCACCTGCCATGTGGACCGCTTACTATTATGATTTAATAGATGCAACTATGGTATGGTCACATGTGCATTTGTATCAACTTACAAATTGGTTTTTGTAAGGTTGTTTATTCAAATTGTTAAATTAAGAGAACAGTTCCAAACTATAAATTATGTTGATAATACTGGTTGGTTTAGCAGAAATTGTCTGCCTCCAATTATAACTAGACCATTGATTATGAGAACAAATCTCTCAAATAAAATTTGGTATGAGATATGTTTATTTAACATGTATGCATCATGCCAATAAGGTTCTCCTATCACAATTGGTTCAGGGTCAGGAACCAAATAATTTCCATCTAAAAATTTGATGTGTGAACATATAATTTTACTGCTCCACCACGCACAAAGATGGATCCCCAAATGAGGTTGGGGTTAAATGTTACATTTCCTAACATTAGGGGGAGATATGTTTAGCAGTTGAAAATTATGTGTGGGGTGAATTATCTAGATCCTCGTTAAAAAAATGTGAACTTGAAGTTCAAGAGATAATTCATTTGCAAAATGTTGCAAATAATTTGCCAGATGTATTTGCTGACCCAATATTTTAATTACACTGCAAATGCTCCAATATATAGTCCTTGAAGGACAGAGTCTATGGTACGTCAGAAGCGTGATAGACCAATCGATTCCAAACGTAAAACTCCTTGAGGAAGAAGAGGAGCAAATTATCAAAATGGTCATGATAATGAGTTAAGTGCTTTGAAAGAGCACTATGACATAACACTTCATAAAACTTTGGCAAAGGTTCAGGTACCTGAAAAATGATGAAAAATGAAGAGATCTCGATAAGTTATGTCGTATTGGAATCGATATCAAAATGACCGTTGACGGTATTCTTGATATGAAGTATCACTCAATGCTATAAATGGTTACGAGGATCTTAAATTCGAATTTGTCATATAGTGTGGACAGATAAATGATTGACACTATTCAAGTATATTTTGTTTCACTTAGAAAAGTGATGTTTTTGATCTTATAGTTCATGGATCAAAATATAATGTCAGTGTGGTACAAATGAATCAATGTGCGAAAGTATAACCGTAAGATATATAAAGTGCAGTTTGTGCCTTAGGGAATAAAAGGGTTTTCGCAAAAATCCTGACATTATTAAATGGAGATATATTCTCCAGTGGTGGATGCAGTGAGACTTGTTTCAGTCTGACAATAGATGAAATACTTGAATATGCATAATGAATGATTATTTTGTCTAACTAGACGATGAAGGTTATATGAAAATCCCTGAAGGATTTAAAATGTCTTAAAGCAATTCCATTAAGTACCCAATGGTTTTGAGACTGCTCAACATAGACAAAGAATCCTTTTGATCTCATGAAAATGATTTAAAATATTATGTATTAGTGCAATTGGTGCACTTACAGATTGCTGGTTATGCAAATGCTAGAAGATTATTTGATATACATAACGAAAGTTATGTGAAAGGATTGTCATATTATCATTCAAGTTATGACAAGAAACTAACAAAGCAAGTGACTCAACATATAGAAGATGTGTGATTTTCTTTAAGATGAAATGACGAGCTTCAATAAAATTGAAATGATCAATCCCAGAGTTGGAAATGATTTGATTATGAAGATGTAGAATATTTATTTGATCTGCATAAAATCCGATCGCAAATGAACTATTATTTACATATGGAGACACAACAAGATCTTGGAAATTCAAAGAATCAAACATTGGTAACCACTTCTTCAAATCATGCAGAAATAATATTGATCTATGAAGTAAGTCGGGAGTGTGTTTGGTTGGGATCATGATCTATCATATTCAGAAAATATGTGATTTTCCTTTGGCAAAGGATATTCCAGCCACCATATACGAAAATAATATATAACTCAATTGAAGGGAGGATACAATCAAAGAAGATCGGACAAAGCATATTACACCAAAAGTCTTTTTCACGCGTGATCTTCAACAAATGGTGAGATAGATGTTCAAAGACCCATTCAAGTGATAATATTGTAAATTTATTCACCAAGGATTGTCAACATCAATATTTGAGAAGTTGTGATATAAGATTGAAATGCATCGTCTCCGAGATATTTTATCATGGGAGAAAAATACGCATTGTACTCTTTTCCTTAACCATGGTTTTATCTCAATTGGGTTTTTGTCACGACCCGATAGCACCCCCTAGTCGTAACACGACGTACTTGATCCCGAAGGGGTTTTATACAAGCCCTTAGCTTTCATCATCGCATAAAGACATAGAAAAATACGAAAAAATTAAAACTTTTACAATAGAAGTCAACTTTTGTTATATAAGAAAATAGGAACTAGACTTGTCTCAATCACCATCTAAACATAAGAGTACAAATAGGGTCAATACCTTTACATCAATAAGTCTCCAAAATAGGAAATACAGCATAGTCTAGAACATAGGAAGTAAACTAGTTACTAGAATCAATAGCAACTTGTCCTCGAACTTGAGGACTCACCAAGCCTAGGGAATAGTCGACCCAAGCTTCACCTTCAAGGAAGTAGTAAGTATCAACGACCGGAACCTACACTCATAGTAAAATATAAAATATGGGTTAGCACAATTAATTGTACTAAGTATGGATGCCATGAACAAAATCCTTAAAACATGCATGAAAGGGACATTTAGTTGAAAACATGCCTTTATCAAGTTAGAAACCATTATGCACATTTATGAAGAAACATAAACCAAACCAACACATAAGCGACCCAAAACCACACTTGTGCAATGCAAAGGTAAAGTCCCATAACCCTACCAAATGCTAAGTATCACATTTAGGTCACCAACAACATACATATCTTACCATAGTCATAGTCAACATACATAAGAGTGAAGATATTCATATTGCATAACATTCATATATACCCTTTTTCATACATAGTTCATAATTCATCATAACATCATACCATAAGAGAACCTAACCACAACCCCTCTTAGAGTCTACTTGTGCAATGTATAAGTGAAGTCCCATACCCCCACTCATACTAAGTAGTATCCCTTAAGAAGTCCTAGTTAGAGTCCATGTCCTTACCATAGTTCATATTCATATTATTTAGGGAAGACTTTCAATAACCGACATAGACCATGTGAGCTACATGGAATCCGGTGTTCTACCCCCACACCAAAAAGATGTGTTCTACTTGCCTATGGTAGAACTAACATAATAGCTTCTAAGTGGATCCACTAGCTAAGACCTATGTGGGCATATAGTTATGGGATAAGAAGATTGCTACTAGAAACCCAGACTTGCTAAATGTAGAAGGTTTCCATCTCATGAGATATCATATATTGGGAGGCCAGACTTGCTAAACATATAAGCCCCCATCTCACTTTCATGTCCTCTCGGTGCTACGTATTATTCCCTTTTAGAGTCATAATTTGCCTTTACTTAAGTTCATAACAACATTCATTGGGCACTCATGCCAACATATCATCACAATAGCTCATAGGTTCCTTAAGTGAGAATGTTCCTTTCACTTTAGAAACACTACACCTTTCACATTATCATCGTATTGTGATCATGAGGATGTCCTTTCAATCACACAACAAGATTACCATAATCATACATACATACATACATGATCAAGTGAACAGGGTATAGGGTAAGATGATCTTGTCATCAACACCACAACAACACAATAGATATAGAATCATTACTATCTCAATAATTCGAGTTCTCATACACAATTCCATTAAAGAGACATAACATTCATACCTTTGCCCTTCAAGGGTCTTGAAATAACAATCAACCCAACTATATACAATTACTACATAATATAGAAGGAATTCATGATTCAATAGCTTAACTAACATAAATATATTCAATTGACACATTCACAATATCATCCAATTCACAATATCCATTCAAGATCTATCAACATGGGGAACACATGGGTCTATGGGGAATTATCATTATAAACATAAATTTTCCATCATAACTCATCATAAACAACCATAACCAATCATACTTAAGCAATGAAATTATTTTGGAAAGAAGACCCATGTTATAGAATGAAAACCCTAGAAATTGGGGGAAATTTGATATCTTGAAAACATATTTGAAGGGGCTCCTTGGGTGATAACTACCCAAAGATGAAAATCAACCATACCTCAACTATGAAACTCCACTAAATTTGGGGAAGAACCTTGAAACCCTAGCTCCAATGTCTTCTTTTTCTTCTTGAATCTAGAGAGAGAATTTTAGAGAGAAGTGGGAGGTTTTCAATTGGGTGCTTGTGAAAAATGACTAAGACTTGTGAAATTATACTTAAAACAAATATATATTTTACCCCTAAATTACCCAAAATACCCCCACTTAAATTGGACTAAAAAGAAAATGACTTAAAAGCCCCTCATTAAAGTGAACCCGTCCAGGTTCACGAGCCACACTTCACGAGCCGTCTGGAGGACCACGGCCCGTGGTGGTGCCCGTGGTCCCTTAGGCAGTAGCTCCCATAAGTGTGCCAACACCCCACGAGGCCAAGGCATGGCCACGAGACCTCCCACGATCCGTGGTCATGACCACGAGTCGTGGTGGAGGTCGTGGTCTTGAGGCCATGGCAAGGCCCTCCATGCCTTGACTCCACATGCCAAGGCATGTTCACGAGCCACCCTCACCATATTCAAGTGCACCACGACGCTTTATGGTGTCCGTGGTGCCTTGGGCAGTAGCTCCTCTAAAATGTTCCAACTCCTTAAAAACCAAGGAAGTCTCACGCCCACCTTCACGAATCGTGAAGTGGACCACGACTTGTGGTCCCTCTCGTGGAGGTTGGGGAAGTGTCTATGACACTTGGAGGCTCCCCTCCCTTGGCCAAGGCAACTCCACGAAGCCTCCCACTGGCCGTGGTCATGACTACGAGGCATGGTGGTGGCCGTGGAGTTTGAGGCAGTAGCTCCAAGTTTGGGGCAGCCTTGGTTTGCCCCTTTTTGCTTGGCACTTCTCCCTTAGGCCTTGACTCCTAAACCCTCATATCATACTTAGATGGTCTACTAACTTAAGGGAAATTATTTTATAGCTTTTGACCTTACGTTTAGGCTCTAGTTCAACCTACAAATTTTCCGGGTTGGTACAATTTTCCTGGTAAGGTTTTTAACGAGGCAACATACAAAGCGTATTAAAAGATATGTGTACTCTTTTTACTTCATTAGGATTTTTTCCCATATGGATTTTTCCTAGTAAGGTTTTAGCGAGGCATATTATCTATGGACATCCAAGGGGGAGTATTATAAACTATTATAGTGCGGATGTCCATTACACCAAGAAGTTACTCTCACCCATTATCACTATTACTTTTCTCCATTATGAAGATAACCATAACCTCCATAACCTCCAACTTTATAACCATTATTCTTGTAACCTTTCACTTCCATAACCTCCTCCATTATACTCATGTTAATGTCATGTATATGACTAGCCTTTTGTATGCCTCTATGTTACACTATAAATAGAGGCATAAGAGTTCATATTGTATGCACTTGAAGATTTGGTGAACACTTGAAAGAAAGAAAGTTATATTATATTGTTCCACTTGTCTTATATTCTTCTTGTCTTCATATTTATATTGATCTTTTATTTTTAAGTTTTACAACACGTTATCAACACGAGTTGCTCATTCTACGTCAAAAATCAATGGTAGGCACTTCTTGATTTTTATGAATTATCCTACTAATTTTTTGGTTGCATGGTATATTTCATATCCAATATATTATTTGTACTAACAAAGCTTGTTTTGTGGTTATTTTAAAATGGTTAGTCAATTATATATGATAATCTTCATAACAATGTTGAGAGGGACTATTAAAATGTTTTAATTTATTTTAACTTGGGACTTTTATATGGTTCCAACATGTTGTTCTAATTAATTAGTTTTGTTCACTTTTACTCAATTTTAAGTTAAATTAAGATTATACTTATGGTATTCAATATTTATTTTTTTGGTAATGCATTTGGTTTATTAAGACATTGATTGAGGGTAAGACGGTGAATTCAAGTTTCACCGCACCAAGTGGGTAAGACATCGAGTAAAGTCTCAGTGCACCATGATAATAAGAAGTTGGGTGGGTTCAAGTCCCATTGATTTATGACCAAAGACGCTTTTATATGAGTAAGACATTGGGTTTAAGTCCTAATGCACTATAGTGATGATATGATGATGA